>JAPKLY010000042.1:458959-516860 GCA_026898435.1 Prunella vulgaris
CCCAGTATCCACCTTTGCAACGTCAAATGATAAACATACGAACAGGTATCAATTACTTGTGATTTCTACGATATTAATACTTGGTAACCCTTGATTTCAGTATGATGCAAATAAGCTCCCTTGATGAAATACTAAATAAAAGCAGCAAATGAGTGTTTTAAATGCAGTAAAAAAAAACATTTTAAAAATCCAAGTCCAAACGTTGCTCCAATCGGGTAGGTTAGATAACAACAGGTTGTTCAACATAAAAGTATAAATGATGAAGATAAAAAGTGAGACAAACATATAAGCCAAAGAACAAGTTTAACTAATACCCCAAGAACATATTTGTAATACCCGAAGAACAAATTATTAATACCCCAAGAACAATTATTAATACCTCAAAAACAATTTAGTTATACCCCAAAAACACACAGTGCGGCGTGGACTGTGTGTTTCTGAAAATATCAAATTAAATTCAAAATTAAAGTAAAATCAAAGTGCATTAATTGAATGGTGCTATACATTTCACTAAACAATATTTCATTTGTTTCACTATAAATTTTTCAATTTTCTATTTTAAACATTTTGTGATAAATTTTTTGTTTCATAAAAAATAAATACTAACACTCCATATATTAAGAAATAAATTTTAAAAAGAAATTCATTTACTCTTTTACAATTTGTCATTATGTTACACAAATATTAACATATGGGCACCATATATTAATTAATAAATAATTTGAAAAAATAAAATAGGAAAAAAAGAAAAGAAAGAGAAAACACATAATGAGATGAGGAAGTATTAATTATTTCATTAAATGAAATTACTCAGAAATCAATTTGATTCACACTTAGCATCATTTTAGAACAGATGATTTAGCCTTAAGGTAGCATTCTTGGTTTTTGATTATTTGGTGATTTAAATATTTTGCTCATTTCACCTCTATTTTAATTTTCAAAAATCTCACATGAACTTACTTTTAGTAAATAATTCGTCTCGTTGTTTGTTTTCACAATTGCAGAGCTATTAATTAAGTGTGTTTTGAAATTCTACAAAAACAACTTTTAAAATATAATTTTTTTTTGTTAATTCTATATAAATACATCACCTTTTACTCAACTTTCAATTTAATTCTAAACTTCATGATTATTATAAAAATTCTCAAACTTTTAAAGAATTTCAATTCGATACACGTTTTTTATTTTCGGCCCGCAATTGATGACGTGTCTTGCTGGAGCGCGTGAAAGGTTGTCACGTTGGCGTACACGTATTAAATTATATTTTTATTTTTTATTTTTTAGTTTCCACGTCATATATCATATACACAAAAAATAACAAAACTTATATTAAAAAAATATTTTTGAGTGTTGTTTTAAGTCTACCTAGAATTCGGTGTAAAAATATTTTTTTCATTAAATTTCTCATTCAAAAAAATATTTTGTAATATAAATTTTTATTTTTATTTTGTATATATTAGATATGATGTGAAATCTAAAAAATAAAATATAAAAAGATAATTTAATACGTGTGTACGCTAACATGACAACATTTCATGTGTTCCAGCGAGACACATCAGTTGTCGGCAGGAAATAAAAAAATGTGTATCCAATTGAAATCATTTAAAAGGTTGAGATTTTTTATAATAATCGTAAAGCTCAAGATTAAATTGAAAGTTGAGTAAAAGGTGGTGCATTTTTATAGAATTAACCCTTTTTTTTTTCAAAAGCTGTGAGAGAGCTTTTAAAAAAAACTGTTTTAGAAGCTATTTTTAGAATTTTAAAACAATCACTAATTAGTAGAAGCTTAGAAATAAAAATATTAATGCTGAAAATTGAAGATCATCTCTTTGATTTGGAATCCATCATATATTAAGTGCAAATATTGAAGATAAAGATTTAATAGCATGTGCAACTAGATGCATTTGTGAAGTGAAGGCCTAGTTGAAGATTCACAGAAGTATGAGTCTACATAGATTTGATTGGAAATAAGTTTTACATTCATGTGGAGAAATTCACACAAATTCAAAAATTCAGTAGATTTATTGAATACTGAAAATATATACTCCCTTCGTCGCGGGTTTCTTTACAAAAAAATTGGACACACAGATTAAGAAAAAGTAGAGTATCTGAGTGTGAAGTTAATTAATAAAATATAAAAAGTGTACTTTATCGACTTTTGTGAGTGTAAGTTATTTCTTTTTTAAGGTAGGAAAAAAGAATTGGGACATCCCAAAATAGAAATTGTGAAAAAAAGAGTTGGGACGGAGGAAGTATATTATAACAGATGCAAAAAAATATGTAATACAAATAAAAATACATAATTTACATGATTCATTAACAATTTGTTAAATACATTAACGAACATAAAAAAAAATGTATTATTCCAATTAATTAATTCCAAAATTTGATGTTGTAGAGTAATATCTCACCTCTCTATGGTATTAATATAGGCATAAAGTTCACCCATGCAGCCAAAAATGATACCCCAATTGTGGTTTTAATTATATCGTGCAGTGCATTGATTTATGCATTAATTTGCAGCTGCAGCTTATTATGATTTTATTAAATTTAAAATTTTCATGCATTTAGTTTTTTTTTTATTGGTAAATGTTAGGGAATCGAAACCAGGTCACTCACTCAAGTGAGGAGCCTGGTGGCCAGGCGAGCTAGCTTTCCTGATTTAGTTTTTTTGTTATGATTTTTTTTTTTGGTTGACATGTCATATGTGTTTTTACTGATGTTTTCAATACGGGTTTTCTTCGTATGTTTTAAGAACAAACCAAAAAATATAGTCAAGGCCTGATCAAATTATTGATATGTGTTTAAGTTAATAAAAGAATATTGGTACTAAAAATGATATTTTTGTTGAAAAAATAAATTTTGTAGATGAAGATGTCTTATAAATTTACACAATATGGAAGTTGAGTATAGAATTTAACTCTATTTTTGTAAGATGTCAATGTTTCGTGCGCTGGTGTAGTACATTTTATGACAATCATTTTCAAGATACTACGACTTTAAAGTCTTCCATCCACAGCACTACGAAGGAAGCTATTGATGAATCGTAAATAAGTCTCCAGAACTTTCAGACTCGATTCTAATGCAGAACTACAACTCTAGATAGTTATGCATGTGTAGCTGGCCGTTTTGACAACTCACTTATTTTCGAATAGACGATGGAATGAACAAATATAAGGATGATCTATTATAGATTTTCAAGAACCATCACTTTTCTATTTATAGATTGTTATGAATAAGTAGTTGTGACGTATCTTCATGATAACATTACTTTTCTAAAAGTCACGGTTTTCAGAACATACAACTATTCATCAAAGACAATTTCTTAAATAGTTCTAAGATACAAAATCCATAGAATAAATTATTTTTAAAGACATGACATTTCACGTCCATTAAGCATACACAAAAATTTCGATGAACAAATTTCATATATACGTATATCATACATATTTTACACTGTGATATTAATTAATAATTGACATCAGTAAGTATTTCTTGTGATATAAATATCATAATATAAACAAGTTCAACGTGAATATTATAACACTAGTATTTATTACCACAAAGAACACATTCATCAATATTTTTATCCACATTAAATGACATTAGTTTTCATTCACCAAAAATATAGTTTTGAGAATTTGAATCAATTAAATTTATTTATGAAAAAGGCTGATTAAATTCACCTATATATAATTAAAGTATGGCCAAAATTAATATTTTCAATAATTTTTTATAAACTCGAATTACTTATAGGTTCCAATTACTCTTTAAGAGTATTGCCAACCACTGATAGGTTTCAAAATGTGTTAATTATTATAATTTTGCCCTCAATTCATATCTAAAGTATTCCTGGTCAAACCTGTTTATAATATGACAATCAATTAACTTCCTAATAATGCAATCCACAAAGTCGTATACCTACCACTTGAAAGGAAAAAAAAAAGTATTTCTCACATTATTATTCAATTTTAGAGTGGAAAAATACATTACAGACGTTCTTTTCTCTATTTTTATGCACTTGTACAAAACATTATGCAACCGTGCACAAATAATTATGCACTCTTTATGATTTGCAAGGGTGCAAATGGCGCTTGGCGGTTGTCGGGTGGTCGAGTGCCGCCAAGCGCCAAGACCGCCTAAACGGTGACTAGGCGCCGTTTTGGCGGTGCCAAGATTTTTCTATTTTTTATTAATATCAATTTTTTCTAAACATATATTAATAAAAATATATATTATAGATAAATTATAAATTTAAAACATAATTAATAACTACTCCCTCAGTCCCAGAGGTGTTTTCACCTTTGGGATGACACAATTTTTAAGAAAAGTAGAGTGTTGTGTAAAGTTATATTATTAAAATAATGAGATTAATTGGATTGTGAGGATAAAGTTAAAGTAATAGTTTCCATTTATAGGGTGTGAAAACAATTGTGGGACGGACTGAAAAGAAAAGTGTGAAAACAATTATGGGACGGAGGGAGTATCACAAAATATTAAAAACTATCATAATACGACATTGTCTAACTTCTAAATGAAACACAAAAAGAGCAAAATACATAGAACGAATAAATTATGAAGTAGTTCAATTAATCTTTCATTTTTTAGTAATTTAGTAAATTAGTTTATATTTTTTAATTTTAGTTATAACTTTAAAGTTGAAATAAAAATAAAAAGAAGAGTAATGGTCATCTAGGCGGTGCCAAGACGGCCTTGGCGGCCGCCTAGGTAGCCTCGACAGTGCCAAATGTTTTGGCGATTTTTTCTCGGCAATTTGACTTTAGCGTCGGCGGCCGAGGGCCTTCAAGCGCCTAGGTGGCCGCCTGGACGGTCTCGGCGACCGCCATTTACATTCATGATGATTTGTGCAAATATACAGATCAAATGTTATGGAACCATGTGATGATTTAATATGAAGAATAAACTAATAAAATAAAATTGAAAGGGGGTTTGTTTTTTCCTAACATACTAAATTAACGCAATCTCATGCAACCATGCATAAACAACTAACCGGGTGGGCTAGCTTACCGTGCCATCGGGCTCCTTACTTGTGTTGGTGGTCTGGGTTCGATTCCCTTTGAGAACGAATTAAGAAAAATTGGGGTGGAGTTAAAAAAAAAAAACCATGCATAAACAACTATCAACGTAAATAAGTTTAAGCAACTCAAATTAAGTAAACAACTGAACTAAATTTCAAGTCGAAGGTGCAAAAAGGCATACTCTAATTATGCTCCTTTAGAATTTATCCATATTAGTTTAGATAATTATTTTATTTGTTGAATTTAAACATCAAGAACCACCACTATTGTCGCAGTTATATCATAGACAAGATTACATGCAATGCTACCTGTCATCGATTTGTCAGGATTAGTACCCTTCATCCTAACCATCAAAATAAATTGAGCTCCTAAGGTGCTTATTAGTCCAATTCTTATCCAAAAAGATACACAAATTGTCTACTCGTCTCTCAACAATTATAACTACGTATAGTATTTTATGTTGTCGTCCTCAACTAGTCAAACTTCTCTAATGCATTCAACAGCCCAATACACTCTCGATTTATATTATTTCATATATTAATCGAATTATGATTAAGTATGCATAACTCAATCCAATGAATAACTCTCAATTTTTTTCATTATAAATTCAACACCCAATCCACAACATAAAATAAGTCTCAATTATAGGAGTTCACATAATCAGAATATAAAAGAATTAACTCATATTGTCAACCTGCACTGGATAAGAACAAGCATAAATTAACAATCGCTCTAACAAATTTCATAACTAAATAATCGAATTGAATTTAAATGAATTAAAACTATATCACCGATTAATTGATGCAATGTAATTAATCCAGAATAAAATTAATTAAATCTAGAATCCAATCTTAAGAAATCTCCAATTCTGTATGAATAGTAACTCACACCATATATATCTCTGTACGTACATACTATAACATGCATGCACGTTTTTTATATAAAAATCATGAAACTCACACCTCAGCCTATGGTCTACGCCTCTCCCATTAATAAATGTCATTAATTAACCAAAAAAATTACCCATTAAATCATAAAAAAATAGTGACTTGACTTTCGGTGGAGGTGCATCTCTCTAAGTATAAGTTAATATATTTCAACCATGTAACTATAAGTAATGAATTTATTATTTTATATTTTACATAATGTACGAGTATGTTGTCCAAGTGTATGTACAATGTTAAGTATTGTATATGTAAGATAATTTGTAATGCACACATTATATTATACTTCAATGATTTATTAATTTTATGATAGGTAATGGATAAACGAAGAGCAAAGAAAGAAAAATCTATTGAGTCACTCTTTACCAATTTTAAACGTAAGGAACCTACGACAAGTGATGTCATCTTACATGTAGCAATGATAATGTAGCTCCGCCGTTTAATATTCAACTTCCTCATCGTGCATCACAAAGAATTGAGATTGATCTTGATTCACTTGAATATGATCTGTTTAACGCACTTCGATTTGTGAATATTCTGTTAATCAAAGAGATGTAATACGGCGAGCTTACATAAAAATGGGACCATTTTAACAAATTTTGGATGAATATATATTAGCCAACATTCGACGGAATTCAAAATCATCGATTCCAGAAGTCGTGGTTTCTTCAATTTCCATAGTTAAGAGTACTCACCCACAAATCATGATGCAAAATGCTTTACATGCTTTCTATTTGATCATTTGAACAATAGTCATTGTGTGTTTACTTTTGATGGGTTCAAAAGTTGGAAAATAGTCAATAACAGGAAAAATTGCTCATTTTTTAAGCATGTGTGAGACGTTGATTCACAACATAGTACTGCAGTAGATTATATGAATTCCCTGAAGAATGTATCTCAGCATATTGATAAAGCCATTAATAGGAAAAAATTGGAAGAGATAAAGAAGAACCGTTTGCAGGTTATAAGTACAATAAAGTGTCTTCAATATCTTACTTATACAAGGATGTGCACTGAGAGGACATGATAAGTCGACATCTTCTAAAAATTGAAGTAATTAATCTCATTGAATTGATAAAACTTTTGGGTGATGTGAATTTTAAAATTAAAGATATTGTTTGAGAGAATGCTCCTAAATGCGAAGTATACATCACCAATAGTTCAAAAAAGGCTTTCAAGCATCTTTGGTTGTTGAGTGAGAAATAAAATTCTTGAGGAGATTGATGATTCAAAATTTTGCATTTTAGTTGATGAAGCTAATGATATATCTATCAAAGTGCAAATGACTATTGTGATAAGATTTGTTGATAATAATAGTATTTTAAAATAGCATTTTCTTAATATTGTACATGTTAAAGATACCACTATTGTAACGTTGAAGAAAGAAATATGTCTTGTCTTAGGTCGACATAACCTACAAATATGCAATATTCGTGGTTAAGGGTACGATAGAGCGAGCAACATGGGTGGTGTATGGAATGCATTGCAAGCTCATCTTTTTAGAGAGTGTCCTTATGCATATCATGTTCATTGTTTTGCTTATCAATTGCAATTAACATTAGTTTCTGAAAGTGGAAAAATTTGGCTAGTTTATTATTATTTTCAAACTTGAATAGGATTGTAAATGTCATGGGTGCTTCAACTAAGCATCATATTGAACTACGAACCACTCAAGCTCTTGAAGTTACAGAAAAGACGAATACTGGAGACTGTGAAACAGACAGAGAAACTAATCAAATGGGAAGTCTGCATCATTTGAGAGAAACTCGTTGGAGTTCTCATTTGGATTCCACATGTAGTTTGATTGATATATATGGTGCGGTGATTACTGTGTTTCAGAACATGTCAGTGAGAGTTTTTCTTACGAGACAAGTGGTTACGGTTGTCGGATGGTAATGAAGTCGTTTGATTTTGTAATCATCCTACATTTGATACATAAAATTCTGGGGCTTTCAGATATTCTTTGTCGATCTTTACAATAAAAGTATCTTGATATCTTAAATGTTATGGATCTTATCTCAACTACTAAAGGTTTACATAAATTGTTAAGGGATGATGTTTTTTATTATCTTCTAGCACAGGTGAAGTCCGTTTGTAGAGAGCATTGTTGATAAAATAATCGACGTGCGTGCTTAAGAGAGTAATTAATCAAGTCCGGATTGACATGTCCAGAAGAATTGATCGAGCACGAAGAAAGAGCCAGATTGAAAAACGCTCTGACGAGTCGCCAGTTGTTAAGCTGGTGACGAGTCAGCAGCTTATAGTGAAGCAGGTAGCTGTTCAGCAGCTTCTAGTGAAATAGGCTGCTGATCAGCAGCTTATGATGAAGCAGGCTGGTGACGATCCAGCAGCTTATATTTCCTTTATAATATAATCGAATTCATTCGAATAAAGGATACTAAATTTACCCCCTAACGAAGTGCTACTTAAACGACGCGCTTATATAAACGACCGACCTGCTTATATATAAAACCTCACACGCTCGTCTATTTCAGCTTATTGATGGTGTAATCGAGGTTATTTCAGCCACATAATCGTGCTTGTGCAAATTACATCAACAATTTGGCGCTAGAAGAAGGGTGCCGAACCTCCGTTCAGCAAAAGTTTCGTTCATACGAGATGCAAAATTGAAAGCTAAGTCTATCCTTTTCTTATATTTAAGGAACTAACTGATATATATATTATCAGTAGATTACATGGATATATACTCATATTTGTATACATATATGCCAACACAGATTTCTACGGCGGCTTGAATCACCGACAAGTTTTGTTCGAAACTCAACCTGCATCAGAGCCCAAAACAACTCCGACACCACAGCGGAAGGAAGCGCTGTCGACGAAAAAGGAGGAGGTGAGTTTTATTTCTAATCCACATACCACTTATGTTAAGAAAAAAAGAAGAGGGGGCTGCTGGCCCATCGTCAAAGAGGGTTGTTGATCGCCCACACACACCTGTTCGCCGCAAGGGACTGCTCGCCCATAGCGATGCTCGCCAAAGGCGGCTACACGCCAGAACGAGGTGCTCGCCAAAGGAGCTCTTCGCAGTGTGAGTTGGTCGCCACCCAGATGATGATCGCCCAAAAGAGCTGGTCGCCACTGTTCGTGTCTAAGGGTGACGGGGCGACAACTTCATTTGCGATGACGCCCTTTTTTGCGCACCGGTAACCCACTGATAGGCGACGTCGAACGGCCAAGCGATTCCGTTCAGCGACTCTGCTTGAACCACAATGCGCGCCGCGACGGTCGACGAGATTCGCTCGCTGAATCAGTCAAGTCGCATAAATGTGCGCGCGTGATCCGGCGAATTGAACGCACAAAATCCGCCGCTAACATTCGGCCATTTTCTGGTTCAAACCCACCGCTGAATCTTTGGCCATTTTCTTTTATTAATTGGGCTTAGGTCTTTTTATGGGCTGCTTCTTTTTTAGATTAAAAAAAAAATCCTCAAGCCCTTTTTGCTTAATGGGCTTCGGCCTCTAACTTCTTAATAAAAGAAAGGCCTCTAACTTCTTAATAAAACGAAAAAAAAATAAGCCCAATTAATGGGCTTTACTTTTTTTATTTGGGCCTTATTATTTTTAGTTGGTTCTAATTATATTGGGTCCTAATTATTATTCTTGGGCCTGAAGCCCATCAACAAAATTCATGGATTCCTTTGAAATTTTTCAGAAAAAGAAGTTCAAGAATCGAAGATACGATATTAAAACATGTTCGTGGAAGATTGAAGAAGGACGTTGAGTTCATAAGAAATTCCATATATACTGACGTTCATGTCTGGCCGAGATGCATCCATTTGCACATTTGAGGTAACCATCCTTTACAACAGCTTAATCATGACCGACCTTAAAAAGAAAAAAAGGGGAAGTCGGCTAATGAAGGAGTATCCCAATTGATTGGGTTAAATTATAAGCGAAAG
The DNA here is from genome assembly GCA_026898435.1 of Prunella vulgaris. Taxonomy (NCBI): domain Eukaryota; kingdom Viridiplantae; phylum Streptophyta; class Magnoliopsida; order Lamiales; family Lamiaceae; genus Prunella; species Prunella vulgaris. The sequence goes on from JAPKLY010000042.1 coordinate 468,862, forward strand.
CCCAACTCATTAATTTCTAAAGAAAATAAATGGGCCAATGATTTTAATAAGTTAATTAAATTTTGGACCCATTCAATTGGGCTAAATTACAAGCTAATGCCCAATATATTCATTAGCAGAGGAAAAACAATGGGCCTATACTAAAATAAATAAATAAAAATTCAATCCCAGCCACAAAGATTGACCGAATCTACTGTTTTATTACTAATAACTTCAGCATATTGCCTTGGTCCAATCTACATACTTGGGCCCAATTTGAATAAGTTTGGCCCAATTTAAATAAATAAGTCTTGCAAGATAAAAATTATATTTAATTGCAAGATTAAATTCAAGGAATAAAAATTGCTTCTTAAAGCAATTAAATTCCCTGAGGGAAAAAATGCTTCTTAAAGCATTTAAATTCCAGAGGAAAAAAAATGCTTCTTAAAGTAATTAAGTTCCCTGCGGAAAAAATTGTTTTTTAAAGTAATTAAAATCCAAGATACCTCCGGGCACGATTATCACTAGATGCCCCCGGGCACGATTACCATCAGATGCCCCGGGCACGATTATCACCAGATGCCTCCGGGCACGATTATCACCAGATGCCTCCGGGCACGATTACCATCAGATGCCTCTGGGCACGATTATCCCGTCTTTATAGGCGATGTTCATCCCGCCTATATTGACGATGCCGCCTATATGGGCGATGCGCCTCCCAGAGGCATGATTCCGCCTATATAGGCGATGCTCCTTCTCGAAGCAGTAATCCTTCTTGAAGGCAGGATTATCCCGTCTTTATAGGCGATGTCCATCCCGCCTATATTGACGATGCCGCCTATATAGGCGATGCGCCTCCCAGAGGCATGATTCCGCCTATATAGGCGATGCGCCTTCTCGAAGCAGTAATCCTTCTTGAAGGTAGGATTATCCCATCTTTATAGGCGATGTCCATTCCACCTATATTGACGATGCAGGTTGGCGATACACCGGAACATTTCAAATCATTCAACTCTTGATCATAAATCACAATCAACAGTTGAATGGGGGGCAGGAGACGATGTTGATAAAGATCAGTTAGCTGGTTGTCTGACTCAAGCATGCAGCTCAAGACTCAGATAAACAACTCGATGAACAGGTATGCAAGCGCGAAACTATTGATACCTCAACACTACACTGGGGGCAGACCCTGATACACAAAATCATCAAGAAGCAAAAAACTCGAAATACGCAAGGACACCAGTCCCAAAACGTTATTGTCAAAGCTCGAGGCAAAGGCCGTTAAGGTGCCCGGTTTCACTAAAGTGTCCTTCTTAAAGGACCACTAAGAACCCGCGACTACTAAAGTGCCTAGATTCACTAAAGCATCATTCTTAAAGGATCGCTAAGAACCCACAGCCCAACATAAAAAGACTCTCAAAAGACGAAAGTGTCTAAGGCAAGGTTTATAAAACCCAATCGCCCAAGAGAGCAAAAAAGTACGATTCGCGGCCCTAAAGTGGCGTAAGACGAACAATTCGCTTCCGTAAGTGGTGTAAAACGAACATTTACGTACCAAAATATAAAAGCGAGCACAAGACAATAACGTGCGAAAAATATAAACAGTTGGGGGCATATTCACCAACGGCAGGAGTAATCTATCCTTCAACCGGAGTGAATGGTGGTATCTCAGCTGGCTAAATCTCATCCATCAGTATGAAAGAAGCAGGGCACTACAACGAAAGTCGCAAAGTAACCAAGCGGAAGCGCTCGCCAGGAAACCATACATTGAATAATCCAGCAATAGCAAAGCACAAAGGATCTCCAGGAAGATTGAAAAGCTGCAAACTATTTTTCAAATGCATCTACTTGCAGGTATAAAGAAACACAAGAAGCCAGTGCTTACCCAGCCCGCACGAATGGAGCAATGAACGCAGAGATTCAAATAACCTATGGGTATCTGGAAGGATTGCATGGTACTCTTTTTTCCCTACGACCGGTTTATCCACAAGGGTGGTTTACGACTAGGTTTTTAACGAGGCCAGTAGCGTCCTTCTATGTATTCGTAACACGGTTATAGAATCCTGTGGAGCCACACTTGATGCATCTATAGCCTGATGCTCGTTATTCATCTAATGATTCAAACAAACACCAGGCTAGGGGGCAATTGTTGATAAAATAATCGACGTGCGTGCTTAAGAGAGTAATTAATCAAGTCCGGATTGACATGTCCAGAAGAATTGATCGAGCACGAAGAAAGAGCCAGATTGAAGAACGCTCTGACGAGTCGCCAGTTGTTAAGCTGGTGACGAGTCAGCAGCTTATAGTGAAGCAGGTAGCTGTTCAGCAGCTTCTAGTGAAGCAGACTGCTGATCAGCAGCTTATGATGAAGCAGGCTGGTGACGATCCAACAGCTTGTATTTCCTTTATAATGTAATCGAATTCATTCGAATAAAGGATACGAAATTTACCCCCTAACGAAGTGCTACTTAAACGACGTGCTTATATAAACGACCGACCTGCTTATATATAAAACCTCACACGCTCGTCTATTTCAGCTTATTGATGGTGTAATCGAGGTTATTTCAGCCACATAATCGTGCTTGTGCAAATTACATCAGCAAGCATCATATTGCAATACCAAATATGAATGATTGCTATGAATTGTGTACATGATGTTTGTGTCAACAAGTGGATATTATCACATTTGAACATCATTATTGAGTTGACGTTTTTAATAAAGCAATAGATACTCAGTTGCCTGAAATCAATAGTAGATTCAAAGATGAGAAAGTGAAGCTTCTTAAGCTTAGTGCTGTCTTGGATCCCAAAGACAACTTCAGGTTGTTTTATGAAGATCATATTTATGATCTCGCTGATAAATTTTATCCTGATGAGTTTACTGATCAAGAAATGATCAATTTGAGACTTCAATTGATGCATTACAAATTGAATATTCATTCTAAGTTAAATTTTTAGAATTTAAAATTGTTCCGAAAATTAGTCGAGACAAACAAGGCACAAATATATGCTATGATTACAAGATTGATTCACCTTATGTTGACACTTCCTATTACCACAACAACGACTGAACGAGCATTTTTAGCTATGAAGCATGCTTACGAGATTGATTCACTTTGCTTTGACCCTATTTGTTATATGAAATTTTCTTGATTTCTATATGAAATAATACTATTATAAATGACTTTATATATAAAAAAAAAAAAATTTAGTTGTAAGCATTTTTAAGTAAATCCTTAGGTTTTATGAGAAAGACACAAATTTGAGATCTAAAAAATAATATGCATTTATTAATGTTTTATCGTACACTAAAATAGTTACATCACTAATATTTCAATGATAATTTTAATTATTTAATATATATTAATATTGAATTTTACTAATACTAATGTGATATTTGTTTTGAATTTTAAAGATTAGACCAAATTATGAAATTTCTAATTTGAAATTTTAAAATTCTGACACCTATAAATCTATTTTATCATTTTTTTTTTTCATACAATCAATTTTTTTAACAACAAAATGAAATAACTTAAATAATTAAAATTATACTGCTTATCTTTTTATATATTTAAATCAAAATTTATATTATACAATCACACCCCCTAAATTTTGGAAGCCAATTTCTTAAAATTATCCACCAAAAACAAATACTACCTCCGTCCCAGGAAAGTTTGCGGTAATTTCCTGGGCACGGGTTTTAAGAAAAAGTGTAATGAGTAGAATGTGTATGGTGGAGATTGTGAGGTAAAGATTTTAAAGGTGGAGATTTAAATGAATATTTCCATTTTGGGAGTATGCAAACTTTTGTGGGACAAACTAAAAAGGAAAGTATGCAAATTCTTGTGGGACGGGGGTAGTATTAGCTTAAATAATTAGAACCACGCTATCTTATACTCCCTCCGTTGAACTATTAATTGCTCAGTTTATCATTTTCGTCCGTACCACTATATATTGTTCATTTGCTTTATTACTTTTTTTGGAAACTATTATTGACTATTATTATTATTATTATTTTCAATACTTTTTATACTATTTTCATTATCCTTTTACTTTTCTCCATCACATCACATATACCATATTAATATTTTATATTTTTATTAATATTTGTACAAAAAAATAACGAGCAATGGAGAGTATATATATATATATATATATATATATTTATTTATTTAAACCATAAATTATATCACCCCCGAACCAATTTATAGAAATCGTTAACCCAAAACAAGCATCACCTAAATGTAATACAACTATACCAGGGGAATGCCAATATTCGCTAGAAACCATTTCTTGTAATTGTAATTACTTTTACTGGTGTATTTTCAAACTCTACAAGAACGAACCTTTTCCACATAATATAATATGTTGAAATAGCATTTCCTCCGAGAATTAGAACATTAAATATATGTCCTGATTTCTCTTCCAAACAAAGCTGTCAATGTGTGAAGAAGCTGAACTTGATTCATCACATTTTGCAGAATAAATGCTCGTCTTTCATCTTCCATTTCTCCGATGTCCCAGACTAAGTATATTCTTCATCGGTTGGCTCAGCTTCTTCACCATCACATTCTTCTGGTTGAAACAGCAGAGCTTCTTCCAATTCCTTTTCAAAATCATCCTGATCTTCCAGCTCTTCATCATTTGCGTTCCCTTCATGATCAACGTCACAAGGTTCTTTTCGTTTCCTATTCTCATTGGCACTGTTTTGATGAGCCATCTCGTTCTCTTCCTCGTGCGGTGTGGGCCGAAAACCTGTCTGTTGATAGAATGATTCTTTCTGGGATTCCCAATCTGTAACAGTTTTTCCCACCATATCTCCAATCAATCTCTTGTTTTCTGCTATGTGCTTTATGTTTTCAACGCCTATCACTTGGCTGGCCTCTTCAAGAACAAGAATAAAAAAAAATATGACATCAGAAACATTTTGAACAAATTTGGAATATCAAAGTTGAGTAAAAAGAACAGAAATGTGAAATGCTTTGGGAGAAGTGTAAATTACAACTACACACTGAGGTTCGACTCATTTACTAGAAAAAATAAGAAAAAAAATAAAAGCAACATGCATACTGCAGAGAAATTGAAATCAATTGATCTTTTTGAAGAGGTTATCCTCTTGAAATCTACATAGAAATAAAATCTTTTAGGTTGTGTTTGGATCTAAAGACTGGATGGGTTTGGATCGAAAGATAGGATGGATTGAAAACTGTAATAGCAAATCCAATGGAAGGATTTGCTGGATGGATTTGAGGGGGCGCTTGGTATAAATTTAAAATGGTAATGATAATGGGTATCATTAAGGGGTAATCACTATGGAGTTAGTGATTAATTTTTTTTAATATGTTTTTATGATTTCATTCATGTACAATAAATAATACCAAACACTACTAATAAGAATGAATCCCCATTAATCTTCATTCATTCCCCCACCCTCATTACCCCCCAACCAAGCAACCAAGCGGCCCCTGAGATTCATTACTCTCATCTCAAATCCTTCAATTCAAACACCACTTCGATCAATTACCAGCAATTGATATTAGTATAAGAACTTCAAAAAAATAGAAAAGGTTTCAAAAAAAATCAGGAATAAACTTCATTTAATGAAACTAAACCTAAGTTTCATCCTGGAAATTTTGTTCGATATCAGCACCATACGTGAAACATTAATCAGTAAAGTTTTTTAAGTCAATGCCACATCATTCAGCAAGATTGATTTTCAGTGGATTCAAACAAAAAAACAACAAATAATTCCCACCTGCAGGAATTATGGATATTAAGGAGCTGATAATGTGTGAATGCATAGCAACACCAAAATGCAATGGTTTTTAAGTAGCACCATAGGGGTGTTGACGATTTTAATCTAATAAGAACTAATTTTCTCGATTAAGTCTTATAACTTTTAAACATGATGCAGTTCCAGTCCTAGATTGACAATTTTGTTTTAGAAAGATAATTAATTTATGATTTTTTAAAATTGAAATTAATATGCTTGGGTCACATTACCTCATGTAAGCAACACCAAGTCATTAGTGACGTTGCTACATGAAATTCCGGCAAATCGCATGAGTCGCACGTGCAAAAAATCCTATAATCTTATCAATATAGGACTATGATTGCATGAAAAATTACTTGGAAAAATTATCAATATACCTTTAATAGCAAGCTCCTTGGCTGCTGCATAGTCGGATGAGCTCTTCTTTAGCACATCAAGTCAAGTTCCATGCCCTTATGTGGTGGGGGTGGGGAGATTAGTCTACTCTGTGAGGCATGTAAAAAGTACATTGCTCGTTAATAAACTCACCATGTCCATGTGGATAAAGTGCTCCAACCGAGAATTAGAAAATAACCTGTAAAATCAAAATGGAACCTTCAGATGGAACCAACAAAGTGAGAAAAACACAGAGAAGCTAACAAGAAGAGGTTGGGACATACTTCTTATACGCTGTTTGGACATGGGCATTCTGTACATCAGTTAGTTCATTAACTGTAGCAGACCCTTCATTCACACCAACAGAGCCAAAAAGAAACATGTTTCTTTCCAACATACTTTTCAGTAAAGCAGCAACTACTTTCACACCCATGGACTTTGCATCAATAACAAGTTCCGTAAGCTGTCTCAACTCCCCTGCAAAATAAAAATAAGGAAAGGTCTACAAATGAGAGAGCCACCTTTTTCTTATACAATCAGCATTGAAGATATTATTAGAAACTCTCATTCAAAATAGTAACATAATACCTACATATTTATAAATAAACCAGCAGGAAAACATCAGAATGAAATGTTTCATATGATGTGATGCTAAATTTCTTTAAATGGTATTCTGAGTATAAGTCATGGATGCTAAAAGGCTTAATCAGATCGATTGATTATGCTGTGTCATGCTGAGAAAATCCAGAAAGATGGTTAATCACTTTACTGGGTCAAAGACTTGAATAAGAAATTAACGAACAGAATAATTTTATACATAACGAGCAACAGTTTGTTGTATTGTAGAAACATCAAGTATTGTCATAAATAATAATGTGAAATTATAGACTGCCTCTGGGATAAACTAAATTAGTTCTTTAATCTTGTACAAAAGGATATCTAAAAGCCTGTCACTACAAAAAAAAAGGACAAAAAAAGTAGTCTTGTTCTTTTAATCACATGTATCATAACACAAAACCTTGTGCTTCTAAATTACACATTATTCCCAGTGTAGATCTAGCACACACCTTAAGAGAAGTATGCTGCAGCCCATCTTTCAAACCATATCAATAAATTCAACACTGTTCTGCCAACACAGAAAAACTAATTGTTTAAATACTTCTATAAAAATCTACCAGATGGCAAATGAGCTGGAGAATGAGAGGATCCCAATAATAGAAATCAAAAGCCTTCTCTGCAACACATTTCAAGGATATTATCACCAGCCCTTTTTGTGGTACAAGATAGGGTAGTCAAACATGCCTCAGGTGTACGATGATAAAGAGATTTACATGCATTAATGCCAACTCTTAGATTTCAAGAACATGTATTCAACAATGACATTAAAATCTAAAGAACCATCAATTTATCCTAATGTCCCATTGCAGAGGCATCGCTGCATTATCAGCTGGAGGAGAAATAAGGAAAAGCTATTAAAAAACTACTGGACTTAAATCAGAAAAAAATGTCGCTGTAAGTGCAACCATAAACATGCTTTAGTGCAGGAAAAATTAAATATGAAAGGAGATAATCAATAACTAATAAGTAGCAGCTACCACATGCGTGTTGATACTCAAGTAAAGATTACTAGATAATAGATATAAGGAATCCTACATCTTTTGATCAAGAAGGCATTATCACGGGATGAAGAAAGGAGTAGAATACTCACCAAGAGATAGATAAATTTTGTAAGGTGGCTTGAACGGCTGTGTCTCATACAGACAATACAAGCAATATAAACTGCCCAATCTGTTTGAGAGAGAAGCAGCAGGAACCATGTACCCTAAAATCAAAAGATTTCCACTTTTAAGGTGACAGTAGGAAAATGATTTGGAAATAAGGATTTATCTGGTACAAGAACAGAAATTTAAGCATAAAAAATATGGGATGCATCTTAAGGAATGGGTACAGTTTCAAGCATTCAGGTCTATCATGCACTCACAAACTGAATTGAGAATACTTTAAAAGTGAACAAGTAATAAAGAATGTATGATGAACTACATGGATCAAAGAGAAGTGGAAAGAACAAACTAATCAAATCAGAGTCGGGTTTATGGACATGGGGTAGAGTATTCACCTCAAACTCGAAGTTTTAGATATACATGCCCTTTGCAAAGATAACCTATATTCATTCCCATAAATCTCGATTTAATGGACATGGGGTTGATGATTCAACTTGACACCTCCACATCCCCTTCTTCCTTACACAAACCGAAACACTTAATCCCCCACCCCCCAACACAGAAATGATAGTTATAACTCTGTCCTCAGGTATCTCAGTATATATAAAAATGAAGAGTAACAACAAAGCCACATAGTTTACTTACCAATTGAATGTGCATACAGTGACTGCATGAAGAAACCTTGGTTAGTAGAAGGGCTAGCCTCAAATATATATGAAAACTTCCTTGAAATCCACACTCTCTTGAATTCAGCAAAAGTAGTTGATTTGCACTACAGACCGGCACGGCAGTAATGTTACGACAATAACTATAACCAGTTCTCAAATTAAAAGAAGAAATGGAAAAGGGAAAAATAATTGACATTTTGTATACAATACCTCAACAAACTCATTAATGAGCTCATCAATGTCTAGCTTGAAGAGCTTAAGGTCCATCACCTTCTCTGTTCCAAAAACCTACGTTGCTCGGACTCGCCTAAAATGAGAGAGTACCGGTGTCCGTCGGGTGCGACACAGTTCTAGCGTACTCGGCAGTTTCTGTCGATTGATAATTTTGCAGATCCCCAATTCAATTTCGCAGAGGGGATAACTGGAATTGAGCAGTAAAGAGGAAGTTAGAGAATTGAGAGAAATGAATCAGACTGAAGCATGAATGCTGCTGCTCCTTCTTTCTTTGTACACCAGGCATGTACGTAATTAGGGTTAATAACCAATGTGATTTTGGGGGACTTTTTTTAAATTATTTTTTTACCAATAAAAAAAATATTATAAAAATTTTAATTATGAGGATATAATTATCATTGATACGTTAAAATACATTAAAAATGAATATTTCTTAATTTATTTGAAATACATATAAATATATATATAATTTCAATAATAATAAAAATATATAATACTGTTATTTAAGAATATATATCATTATAATAAAATTATTAATAATAATATTTTTAATAGTCTTTATAATTATAAGAATTATAAAAAATATGATAATTAATTATGATATTAAAAATTTATATACAATTTCAACAATCAATTAATAATTATATAATTATTAGATAATAATTTTCATTTCAAATTATAATATTTAAACAAATTCACCCAACACTTCATTCATAGAATTACGAAAAATATGCTCACATTTTTTACGTGATTTAATGCAATATATCGGGGGATATTACGGAATATTGTGAGGTCCGTGTTGAATAAATATAATATTTATGAAAAGTATATCATATGTACTTTTCATAAATATTTTTTTTACTCAAAACGGACTTCACAATATCATGTAATATCTTCCAATATACTCTCTCCGTCCCAGAGGAACTTGCAAGTTTTCCTTTTCGAGACGTCCCAAAGGACCTTGCAGACCCAAAAAAGGAAATCCTTTTATAAACTTCACCCTCACAATATCTACATATTTACACAAAATGTCATTATTTTTTTACTTTTTGGGCCCATATTACACTCAATCCAACTAACTTTTTCACTTTTTACATAAAATTTTACCAAATTAACCCTCAAAATACTACCTTTTTTTTTACTTTATTCTACTTTTTCTTTATTTGTGTGCCCCTCCTCCCTTGCAAATTGCTCTGGGACGGAGGGAGTATTGTATTAAATCACGTGCAAAAATTTGAGCATATTTCTCGTGGACGGAGGGACTATATATCAATCATAAAAATGATAATTCATGTGTCATTTGATTCATGCATTCATTTTATTTATGAAATCATTTCATTCGGTCATAATTCCTTTCACCTATTACCAGTTATGCCCTTAGAATAAATATAAAGACAAACAAATTATAATTCTCACTCACTGGTTCACAAGTTATTACATGCCACGCTCCAAAATTTTCATGAAGCAAACTTGGCAAAAATCCGTTACTACAGTAAATCATATGTGCCAAATTTTGAAGAAAAAAAAAAAACCCAGCAGTAAAATTTTAAACGTAACAACTAACAATCAAGAGTTTCTAAAAATAAAATTAACAAATTTGAAACCACCACAATAACCAAAACTGCTAAAATCATTAAGTCTTAAAATCTTCGAAAAAGATAATCTTAACAAAATCAAAGCACGTAGTTTATAATAAATTTAGTTTTTTTTAACAGATTATTTGTTCTAACACAGAGAGTCTCACAATTAATTAAACTTCGTCGTTCCATCTTTTCATTATGAAAGGTTAGAAATATTGGGTAAGCATGCATGCAAACACATTAAGTGTAGCTACGATACTTAAGATTTAACGATTAAAAAAAAAACAGTCTGATTGTCACTATATAACAATCAACATTCACACTTAGCACATATACTTTACCACTTTGTCATAGATATTTTGAGTTGTGGACCACTGGACCTTCCCAATGACGTTTTAAGGACCCTAGTATTTTCACATGTAGAGTTGTGGACTTTCCCAAAGTAAAAGATTTTGGTACTCCCACACGTAGATACTTTGTCATTTCAAATGATACAAAATGTCTTCACATAGTTTATTTAAAATTAAACAAAAAGTAAGGAATATTGCAATAGAACTCCACCAACCACTGTAGAAGCCTCGTATGAACTAGCCCTCATGACTTTCGTTGTCTTGCATATAAATATTCGTATGATTTAGTTAGTATACCTTAAATGTTACTCAGATTGAAGAAAATAACATAACACTATGGGAGAAACTTAGTGCTGATAAGATATAGGCTGTAAAAGGGTTGTATGAATATTAATATGATTTTAGCCATTAACGAAATAAATGTATTAGTACAAAAATTGAATAAGTTTGACTCCCATAAAAGAAAAGAAATAAAAAATGATTAAAGAGGACCAAAAGCTTCAAACATTGAGTGAAAGTAGTGGTCTTGTGGCTGAGTTGTATGAGATCCTAACAACTCAGCCACAAGACCACTACTTATTCTTAGAGAGGACCAAAAAGAACTCCAAAATCACGCTTGCCAACAGAATATTTATTACAAGTAATTTTCTAAGAAGAAGTAGTGGTCTTGTGGCTGAGTTGTTAGGATCTTATATTTTGTAGGATGAATGTAAAAAAATTAAAGAAATTTTGAAAGGAATTGATGGCGAACTTGAATTCTATCTGTTACAAAAAAGAAATGATGAAAATTGAAAAATTGCTGTGAAAACTAAAAAAAAAAGACTGATAAGCTTAACTTGGATATTAATGTTTGGTATATAAGTTAATATTTTATTTTTTAATGTGAAGGAAAAGTATTCTACCCCACTAACAAAAATTTTGTGGGAAGAAATCCAGGTATTTCACTTGTAACTCGTCTTCTTGCTCTCAGGTGACATTTCTTTCATATCGACTCCATTATAGTTTGACGTACGGAACTTTTGAACTTCTTTTACTAGAATGATTTTGAGAACCTCTTCACACATTATGGGTTGTTACACGACAACTACTAGAATCTTTATTTTAATTTATGAGTGAAACTCCATTTATAAACTTATGTTTTTACTTGTAACCATGATCACACTTATATTTTTTATCTCATAAAAATCTGCAAACCAATCGGGAATTAACTTCCTATTGTTGAAAATTAAAGCCTTCCACATAGATCAGACTATAATTGCCCATAAAACTAAAGAGAAAACTTTGAATTTTCAATCTCCCCAAGAGTTACTTTTGTTGCAAGAAACGACGAACTAGCTCGCAATGAGGCGTTGTTTTAATTTTTATCTAATCAAAGAAGCAATCTCAAATGTCATGTGCAAATTTAAATTTTAACGAAAAATTGTGATACATATGCTTTCTCAGTGCCACAAATAACACTATTTGTATTAAAAATATGCGTACATATTCGTTAGATTAATTATAAGATATTATTATTATAAGTATTTAAAAAAAAAATTAAGAACAAAAAATTACATTTAAAAAATTAAGAAGTATTTCACAAGACATTAGTCATAAATAGAGACCATGAAAGCAGTGGTATTTGTAAATAAATACATTGATTAAAAAAAAAGAAAAAACTAAATCATATGAATATATATAACATTATATATTTAGTTGAATATAAATATAATCAATTATATTGGAAATCCTAAAAAAATTTTACAAGATAATCTGCGAATTCTCTCACAAAAATTAATAACTCTTTATTAATAATGTGAAAATATAATTATAAAGAATATGCGTGAATTGAAAATCAAGCGATTGATTTGGTCCAATCTCTATTCGACCCTCTGATTCTTCTCCTCGAGTCTTGACTTGGTCTTGACTTGATTTGCTAGTTTGTCAGAGCTGGTCTGGAGCTGACTTTGGAGTTGGACGTTAATTCGAGGGCGTTGAGCCTTATTTTGAATTAGCGTTGCCTTATAAAAGGACTTTGTTGATATGTCAGAGCTGGTCCGAAGTTGACTTTGGAGTTGGACATTAATTCGAGGGCGTTGAATTTTGTTTCGAATTAACGTTGTCTTATTGAAGGACTTTGTTAATTTGTTGGACATGGTCTGGAGTTGACTTTGGAGTTGGACTTTAATTCGAGGACATTGAGCTTGTTTCGAATTAACATTGCCTTATGGAAGGACTTTGTTGATTTTCGGAGTTAGGTCCGAGTTTGATGTTGAAGTTGATATTAATTTGAGGGTGTTAAGCCTTATTTCAAATTAATATTGCATTGTTAGAAGGATTTTGTTGAGTGTTCACCTTTAACTCCCTATGGGGGCGTCGTTGTAGATGAGCGGTGTAGATTACCGTTGAGGGCTTGTGGTTGAACGTTGACTGGAGGGGCTTGGCGTCATGTTTCTCGAATCAAACATCGTTGTTGATGAAGAACGCCGATCAGAGGCTTCGCACCGTGATCCCGGATCAAAAGGCCTTGTTGTTAAAGAACTCGAAGAATGCTCTTGTTGATGAAGAACTCGAAGAACGCTCTTGAAGCCGCGAAGAACGCCTTTGAATCTTCAAGGATGCCCAAAGTCTTAAATCTTGATGCTTCTCTTTAAGCTCTGATCTTCTTGACTTCTTGTGAATTGTTGTTGTAGTTGAACGTTGACTAGAGGGGCTTGGCGCCGTGTTTCTCGAATCAAACGTCATTGTTGATGAAGAACGCCGACCGGAGGCTTCGCACCGTGATCCCAGATCAAAATGCCTTTGTTGATGAAGAACGCTCTTGAGGCCGCGAAGAACGCATTTGAATCTTCAAGGATGCTCGAAGTCTTGGATCTTGATGCTTCTCTCTAAGCTTTGATCTTCTTGACTTCTTGTGAATTGTTGTTGTTGTAGTTGAACATTGACTGGAGGGGCTTGGCGCCGTCTCGAATCAAACGTCGTTGTTGATGAAGAATGCTGACCGAAGTCTTCGCACTGTGATCCTGGATCAAAACGCCTTTGTTAACTCGAAGAACGCTCTTGAAGCTGTGAAGAACGCCTTTGAATCTTTAAGGATGCCCGAAGTCTTGAATCTTCCGAGTTGCTCCTCGTCTCCAAGCTTTGATCTTCTTGTCGTAAATGAAAAATGACTAGAATGAGACCTTATTTATAGGTGTAGAATTCTAGATTTACGGGCCAGATTTGGTGGACAGGAAGATATGATTTGAGAAATATTCCTAAAAGATACTAGATTTGATAATCTTCAAGGATATTTGTGAAAATTTGATTTCTTGGGCCTTTTTAAGAACCAGACTTGATGATTTAAAAAAAATTCAAAAGAATTAATTGGACTTTAGAGGCCCAATGTATGTAATTGGACTTTAGATGCCCAATTTAATTTATTAGGCTTTTGAGGCCTAATTCAATTTATTGGGCTTTTGAGGCCCAATTGGAATTATTAGGCTTTCGATGCTCAATTCAATTTATTAGGCTTTTGAGGCCAAATTTGATTTATTATTTAGAAATTAAATTTATCCAAATTTTCAATAATAAATTGAATTTAACACGTAATTTCTACATGTTATTTTTTTATTTCGGCAATTAATTTTAATTGCTCACAAATTGTCCCCTCGCACTTCATTCGCAAGCATTTTCGATGAGGACGAATTGAGAAACTTCAACTCGATTCTTGTGCGTGAATCTCCTATTTGACTTTTGCACTAATCTTGCAGCTTGGAATTTCTTGAATTTGTGATGAAATCCTCATTTATTCTTGAGTTGGTTTTGAACTTAAATGTGTGAAGTTCAAATAATGAAATAGTCCATACACATGTCTTGTTGGCCAAAATTGACTTTGGGCTTCTAATTGGTTAGAAGCCCACTTCATAAACAATCTAAAGATATGATATCATATGATTTCACGTGTGATCTTGCATGAAAGATGAGATATATGGAATACTAATAATATACACATATCTTTTGTATATATTTGTATAACCCATTATATCAAATCTTTTAAGTCTAGATTTTCGAGGGTTGAAACCAATTTCTGTTGCTATTTAAAGACCTCTTGCATTCCTCTTCTCATCATTCTCAGAGCAATAGGTTTGTTTCTTGTCCCCTTCACCCTTATTTCTTTTTTTTTGTCTTCGTGTTTTTTTTTCTTTTCAGATTGCCCAATTAATATTTCTGAGATGTAGCTTGCTTAATTGAGTGGTGTAGCTTGGTTGAGTGGCCGAAAATCAGAGTAGACACAAAGAGAGATAGAGTATAGAGAGAGTTTTTCTCTATTATGTTTGGATTTTTGTTTTTCGTCCTATAAATTTTAAAATAAATGAGTTTTTAGTCCTATAGCCGGAAGTTGAAGGTTACCTAATAGGTAATGATGATGTAGCACTTAGTTTTTATGAATGTAATTGTGTATAACTCCAAATTAAGTCATGTTATTTTAAAATTCATCAAATTAATTCTTTTTTATTTCTAATTTATTTATATATATTTAAATCATTTTTTAAATTCAATAATTTAATATTTTATCTACTAAAATATATAATTTGTTATTTTTTATGTATTTAATTATATATAAATTAGAATTGAGTGATGTTCTTTTTTTATATTCATAAAATTAGTTCATTTTTTTCTAAAAAATTAAATTTATAAAATCAAGATGAAGATGACGAAGAGGATGATGAGTATTAAAAAATTTCATTTACAAATTAAAAATATTTAGTAGTGTAAAATATTAAATTTATAAAATAAAAATGTTATGAAATATCTATACAAATTGGACTTATATACAATTAAATGCATACAATTGAACACAATTAAAATTTATTGTAGTATAAAATATTATATTTACAAAATTTAAAAAAATTAGTGAAATATCTATATAAATGAATTAATTTGATGAATTTTAAAAAAAGAACGTCACTCAATTCGGGTTTATATATAATTAAATATATAAAAACTAGCACATTAATTTTTTTAGTAGTGTAAAAAAATTAAATTTATAGAATAAAAAATTTATTGTAATATATATAAATAAATAAATTAGAAACATAAAGGAATTAATTTGATGAATTTTTAAAAAAATGTAAATCAATTTGGAGTTATATACAATTAAATACATAAAAATTAGGGAAAAAATTGTACCACATCATTATTACCGGTTAGATAACCTTCAACTCCCGGATGTAGGACTAAAAACTCATTTATTTAACTTATGAGAAATAAAAATCCAAACATAATAGGACTAAAAACAAAATCAACAAAAATTAAGGGACAAAAATCTCTATTTTCCCTAGAGTTTTTGGTGTTATTATAATATACACTATTTTAAATATTTATATATGTAATTTACCTTAAAACGTATTTTGTAAAATTAGTGATTATTTCAAATTAAATAAATTAATAGTCTGAATTATATATACATATTTATGTGTAATTTATAAAGAAAATTATTTTTTTTCATTGGGTAATATTTCTATGCAGTACAAATATGCAATACCTCATTATAATCGTACAAATAAAAAATTACTTAGAATAAAACTCAGAGTTACATTTTTTTTATTGGTAAATGTTAGTTGTTAATAGTTAGAAGTTAGTTCACCAAGTCTCCAAACACTCCAAAAACATCTCCAAGTCATCCTTATATCTCCCTCCTATTCGTTCCTGTTGATAAAAGGATCTAAGCTTGAGGATTAGAGAATAGCCAAAGTATAAACAAGCAGGAATGAGTAAGCTGTTCGCCCACATGCTCGCCTGGGTGCTCGCCCACATGCTCACCAGAGCCCAGAGGTGTCGAAGTAACAAGCCTACGTGGCCACTCCCCAGTTGCTCGCCTCAATGCTCGCTGGCCTGCTCGCCACTTGATCGTCTGAAGCTCCGAGCATGACAAAGCAACAAGCCCATGAAGCCAAGACTAGGTTGCTAGCCTTCATGCTCGCCCACCTGCTCGCCTCCATGCTCGCCTTCAGCCTGGATGTGACAAGGCAGCAAGCCAAGAGGATAAGCCTACTATGCTCGCCCATTTGTTCGCTCCCTTGCTCGCCCCGTTGCTAGTCCCTTCCTCGAAGGAAAGAAGACACAAGATGTCTAAGGAACCTGTATGAAGGGTTCGGGTCATTTAGGCTAGAGTTAGTGGGGTAGAACATCCAGGGGGTGACAAGTGGAGGACACTTGTCACCACCAGAAACCATGTGGCTTAAGTGGGCGCCACCTCACCCTTAGAAAGGGTATAAATATGTAAAAACATCTCATTTGTAAGGATCTGAAAAATTCCTAATACAAAGAACCCATTACAATATTTCTCTCTCTACTTTTCCAACTATATTTCATATTATAATTCTAATTGACACCTTAAGATTATTGTTTGAGTAATTTCCTACGTAAATTAGCCACATTAATCTCCTGATTATATAAATTGCTCAACAATTTGGCGCTAGAAGGAGGGCTCGAACCTCCGTCGATCAAAGAATTCGGTAATTATTCTTCACTTCCTCAAGAACGCCAAGAACACCATTCGAATTTTGGTAAATTCTATAGAATATCTTCAATTGTGAGTACTTTTGAGAACAATTTTTATTCTAAAAAATACAAGCTAGAAAAGATTTCTTAGGAATTTATTCCCAAAACCCAAAATTCTTACTCGAAAAAATGACGAGACGCACATATGATGACTCCCACGATGAATCCCGCACCACCTCGACGAGTCGAAGATGGAAAGGAAATGGACCATCCGGACGCCGTCAGACAGAACAAGCCCGAGCCCCGGCGTTAATGGCGGCCCCGGAGAGACCCCAGATTGAAGCCACAATCGAATCAATGGTTCGGACTCCCGAGGACATTGAGAGGGCAATGGTTGCCCTCAAACATATGCAAAGACAACAGCTTGTGGTGGCTCGTCAACCAGTGATTCAAGTTGCCCAGACTGAGATGAGACATGAGACTCGAACAAGCTACCACGCTCAGGAGGAAGAAGCTAGTAGTGGACGTGTCGTGCCAGAAAACTCAAGAGGCAAACAGAAAATGTCTTATCGCCTCGGACCACAACCCCAACGCTCAAACCAGCGACCAGCTGGACGAGCAGAAGGGCGACCAGCTGGCCGAGCAAATGATCAACCTGAGCATCTTGATGGGTCACAAGGTGATAGGCGCAGTAACCAAAGCCATCACTCAGAAGGTAGAAGGTCAGAGCATTCGCACCATCAAGAGCCTTGCGAGTCTGATGCTCGGCATCAACACAGGCCTGTACAAGAAAGATTGAGGAGACGGGCGTCCGAGAGGTTAGGCCCAAATGCTGCAAGTAACATCCAACGACCACACCGAGAGGTTACCCAAAGTGAGGGACTGCCGGGGGTAGCACGTCATTATGAGGTGCACCCGGAACAGCCTCGAGGAGGGGGATCATCCCGGGGGTCGTCAGTGTTAGAGATTGAAAAATTGAAAAAGGCAGTGGAGGACTTGCAACATCAAGTGGCCACCAAGGACAAACCTGAGACGTACACATCCTTGCCCATCTCTCCATTATCATCAACCATCATCACAGCTCCCATCCAGAAAAAAATACAGTTTCCGTCATTGGTATTGTAAGAGGGAGAGTCTGACCTCAAAGTCCATATATCGAAGTATGCTGACTATATGATCTCAATGGGAGCATCAGACGCAACGCAATGCCGAAACTTTCCTTTGACTCTTGGAGATCGCGCACACAGATGGTTCTCAGCCTTGGCGCCTGGATCAATCCAATCGTTTAGCCAGTTGACCCGGGAATTTTTATCCCATTTCTCTGGATTCGGGACATACCTGACTCAGAAACACCGACTGGCCAACATCTCACAAGGGGCCGAGGAGACTGACCAGCAATATCTGGAACGATTTGACAGAATCCTTTTGGAAGGTGAATCGGTCAGTGACGATACCAAGGTGGTGGCGGTTATGGCGGGACTGCGTAAGGGAACGGACCTATGGAAAGAGATGAATCTGGCTTGTACTAGTACGTACGCCGAGTTCCGCCATAAAGCCGGGGTATATGTTGCGATGCAAGAGGCAATGACCAAACAGTTGGGTTCAGAGGCTGATGATAAGAAGAGCAGTAAGAAGCCCAGCGGCAGTGGTTATAAAGCCCCGAAAAATTTGAAATCATTTGGAGACACGGCGGAGTACAAAGAAAAACTAAATCAAGTATTGACTACCACAATTGACCACGTCTTCACAGCTGTGAAAGATCAGGACATGTTAGTTGCACCCCGGAGGATCAGGCAGGATCGAAGCAAGTTAAACCTGAATAAATTTTGTGCATATCATCAGAGTATCGGGCACTTCACCAGTGAATGCCGATATCTTCTGAAACAATTATGGAAGTTTTACGAAGATGGGAAACTTGCCGAATTCGTCAAGAAAGCTCCAGGAAAAAGGCAGCGTCAGCCAAGACAAGAGGCCTCGGATGATGAAGATAGTGATGAGGCAGAAAGGGCCCCAAACAGACAAGTGAGAAGAGGTCCACCGGCAAGGCCGACACATCTGGAACCTAGCCGAGAGATCCTTGTTCTTGAAGAAATTGGTTCGGCTAGAGGAATGGTGGATGGCCGTCCCACATCAAAAAGATAAAAGAAAGAAATACAGGCGGTCAATCAAGTCCAGGAGATGGGGTCCGGGTTAAAAGCATCAACTAAGCCACCTGCAGATTTGATTTTCTCACAAGCAGATCTCGAAGGGGTCCTTACACCGCACAACGACTCCCTAGTAATCAGCGCCAATATGATGAACACGAGAGTACACCGACTGCTAGTGGATACTGGAGCTTACACGAATATCCTGTTCAAGAAGACACTAGACCAATTAGGAGATTACGAATCCTATATAGAGGATTGTAATCACAAAATAGTGGGATTCGGAGAGGCTGTGACTGTCCCACTAGGTGTAATAAGATTGCCTGTAGAACTTGTAGCGCTAGAGGACCCGGAAAGGAGGATGACTAGGTTGTTGGATTTTCTAGTCGTAGATCAACCATCCACTTATAACGGGTTCCTCGGCCGTCCTTTCATTTCAGAATTCAAAGCCGCATGTTCTACTTACTACTATTGCATTAAATTTCCAACACTTAAAGGTGCAGGTACCGTCAAAGGTGCAGGTACTTAAAGGTATTCTACTTACTACTATTGCATTAAATTTCCAACTCTGAAAAAGCCTGTCACCCAAGTTCTGGTGTTCGAGGACATAGTATCATCACCTTCTCCAGACGAGCCAAGCATTCTGGATGCTATCTCCATAGACACCGAAATGATGGAAGTGGATCAAATGCCGGAGGACATGGAGATAGATAATGCACTCCAGCAAGACCAGCCGGTTGGGGAGCCAATGGTAAATAACCCGGAGGTTCAAGATCAAGACCCCACAACCATAGCCGGAATGAGTGGTGACATGGAACCAAAACCTGAAGGTCAGACTGTTGTACCGGAGGACATCGAGCCTCGATTGGGCTATGAACCAACCCCGGAAGGGATAGATATGCACCTCGAACGACCAATTGATGATCCTAGGTGGAAGGACTAGAAGCGATGCTCTACACCAGTTGAGGAGCTCAGGTCCATACAAGTTGACCCAAATAAACAAGATTTAGAACTCTTTATTGGGTCGAAGTTGGAGGAGCCTTATAGAAGCCGGATGGAGGAATTCCTTCGGGCTAATCTCGATGTGTTTGCATGGTCGCATGAAGATATGATTGGCATACCAGTGGAGCATGCTTGCCATCGTCTCAACATCGACCCCACAAAGAGGCCCGTCCGTTAAAAGAGAAGAAAATATGGACCAGATAAGTATGAAGCTTTGACTGGTGAGGTGAAGAAGCTCTTAGACAATAAACTCATAAAGGAAGCACTATGTCCTCAATGGGTGGCGAACCCTGTCCTGGTCAAGAAGCCGAATGGAACGTGGAGTCTATGTATAGACTTCACAGACCTTAATGCCGCATGTCCAAAGGATAACTTTCCTTTGCCTCACATCGACCAGCTGGTAGACAATACGGCGGGACATGAACTAATGACGTTTATGGATGCCTTTGCAGGTTACCATCAAATTGCCATGCATCCCGATGATCAAGAACATACAGCCTTCTATACAAACAAAAATTTATTTTGTTGGAAGAGGATGCCCTTTGGGTTAATCAATGCCGGCGCCACATATAAAAGATTAGTCAACAAGATGTTCGACCAACACCTTAGTGACACAATGGAGGTATATGTTGACGACATTGTAGTGAAGAGTCTTAGAAAAGAGGACCATCTGGAGCACCTCAAGCAAGCGTTCGACATCATGAGGGCGTATAACATGAAACTTAACCCGAAGAAGAGCAGCTTTGGAGTACAATCCGGCAAGTTCTTGGGACATCTCGTAAGTCAACGGGGCATAGAAGTCAACCCTTCACAAGTCAAATATATCCTGGACATGGGACCACCAAAGGACGTACCAGCAGTTCAAAGACTTACCGGATGTCTCACGGCACTAAATAGGTTCATATCCAGATCCGGAGACAAGAATAGACCATTCTTCGAGTCTATTAAGGGCAAAGGCATCTGCAAGAGAACCGGGAAGTCTAACTATGTTTGGACTGATGCGTGCCAAAAGGCGTTCGAGGACATAAAGAACTATCTCAGTAATCCCCAGATCCTTTCGACGCCAATACCAGGAGAAAAACTCTATTTATACCTGGCAGCATCAGAAGTGGCCATAAGCTCAGCCTTGGTGCGTGCGGAGGGCAAGACGCATCTACCAATATATTATGTCAGCCAGGTACTACACGAGGCAGAGCTTTGATATTCCCCTATGGAGAAGCTGGCATACGCACTAGTGATGAGCGTGTGGAAGCTCCGACCGTACTTTTTCGACCATCAAGTGGAAGTTTTAACAACTTTTCCCTTGAGGCAAGTCTATGTCCTGGCATACGCACTAGTGATGAGCGTGCGGAAGCTCCGACCGTACTTTTTCGACCATCAAGTGGAAGTTTTAACAACTTTTCCCTTGAGGCAAGTCTTACATAGACCAGACACGGCCGGACGATTGTTAAAATGGTCACTAGAGGTCAGCCAGTATGGTATAACGTACGCACCCCAAACAGCGATTAAAGGGCAGGCTCTAGCAGACTTCATAGTAGAGCTAACCTACCCTCAAGATCCGACAAGGGGGCGTATTTACCCATGGCACCTTTACGTAGACGGCTCAGCAACAAGCTCCGCAGCCGGAGCAGGTGTCGTCCTAGTAAGTCCCAACAAACAAGTGTTCACCTCCGCAATAAGGTTCGATTTCCTAGCAACCAGCAACGAAGCTGAATACAAAGCGCTTATTGCAGGATTAAGACAATCGTTAGCTGTGGGGGCAACCAGACTTCAGATTTTCGGAGATTCACAGCTAATCGTATCTCAAGTCCGAGGTGAGTACGAGGCAAAGGACCGATAAATGATCGTCTATCAAAGGATCATTGCACACCTAATATCAAAATTTGACCAAGTATACATTGAATAGATCCCCCGGCTAGAGAACACCCAAGCAGATGCTTTAGCCCGGTTAGCTACAAGCACCGGAGAACCAAGTATCTCAGAAGTGGTGGTCACAAAGCTAACTAATGCTTCAATATTTGATTATGTTAATCAAGTGTTGAAGAGGGGGCAACAAATAGTCAACATTTAGCAATTGACTACAGACGACTGGCGAACACCTATTAGCAAATACCTATCCAACGGAGAACAGCCGGGAGATCCATGTGAAGCACGATGGATTGTGAAGCAAGCCGCAAGATACACGATGGTCGAAGGGCTGCTATATAAAAGAGGGATCTCACTCCCATTACTCAAATGCCTTTCCCCGGAAGAAGGTCAAAAGGTGTTAGAAGAGATCCATGAAGGGATATGTGGAGGCCACGTCGGGGGGCAAGCCTTGGCCTACAAGACTATTAGGCAAGGGTATTATTGGCCAACACTACGGAAGGATGCTATTAGATATGCTAAAAGATGCTTGAAGTGCCAACAGTTCGCTCCAAGTATCCACACCCCGGCACAAGAGTTGAAATCAGTATATAGTCCGTGGCCATTCGCTAAATGGGGTATCGACTTGATTGGCCCATTCCCTCCCGGAAAATATGGAGTAAAATTTGTAGTGGTGGCCGTGGACTATTACACTAAGTGGGCCGAAGCTGAAGCACTAACGACTATAACCCAAGAGAAGATGATAAGCTTCATTTGGAAAAACCTGGTATGCAGATTTGGGTTACCACAGTCAATAGTCACGGATAACGGAAGACAGTTCGATGGAAGTAAGTTAAGGGACTTCTGCTCATCATGGGACATCAAGAAGCATTACTCTACGCCGTATCATCCTCAATCAAACGGATAAGTCGAAGCCGTGAATAAGATCTTGAAGCACATCCTGAAGATCCGGTTGGAAAAAAGAAAGGGCAGTTGGGCCGACGAGCTGCCAGAGGTCCTATGGACTTATAGGACATCCTATAGAACAAGTACCGGGGAGACACCGTTCACAATGGCTTTCAGAGTTGAAGCAGTCATCCCAGTGGAGGTCCAACATCGGACATGGAGGATAATCAAATACGATGAGGAAGCAAATGAAGATGATATGGCGGTAGAAAAAGATTTGATTGAAGAAACAAGAACTTCAGCAGAATTGAGAAATGCGGTCTATAAGCGGCGGGCCGAAAAGTATTACAATTCACAAGTGAAGGATAGAAAGTTCCAGATCGGCGATTTGGTGATGAGACGGATACTAGCAGCCCCGACTGGAATATTTGGTCCGAAATGGGAAGGTCCGTTCAAAGTAACAAAAAGTTGGCCAAATGGGACATATGACCTGGAGGACATGCAAGGTAACCCTTCGGCATACACATGGAACGCGGCTCATCTCAAGAAATTCTACCACTGAAGACTTGTGTAAATTTTCTTTGAAAACCTTGCTCGCCCAACATGTATAGGGGCAAGCAGGTTCGTGCTAGATAAGGACAAGTCTGTAAAGTCATTATTATGTTGAATAAAGAGGAGGTTTCCTTTCAAATTGGTGTATTAAAAATGTCTCAAGTTATAAGCTCTCAAGACTTACGAGTCCATAATAAAGGCAAGGTATTGAGACTAACCCTAAGGTTATACCATTAAAAGGGAGTCCTTACCGATCAATAAGCCTACATCCAAAGAGATGAAAAACGAGGTGTAAATTCACGATTCTGAAAAAAGGAAAAGTAAGACGAATCAATCGAAACACCGTACATAAAAAACAAGCACTAAATAACTGAGACATAAACGTTGCTAGGAACATAAATAAACCCAATAAAAGGAAACTGCGAGTTCATTAATACCAAAAGGATATTCAAGTACATATGGGGCGCCTTCGAGGGCGTAAGAAGCAAAAGTTTCAAGCGTCGCAAAATTACAAGTAAAAATGCCTTCAAGGGCAAATGAGCAAAAGTTTCAAGCAAAAAGCAAAAGTAGAAAAACCCAAGGCAAAAAGACTGAAGAGGCGCCAACTCCCTACTGCTCGCCACGTTGGTCGCCCACCTGCTCGCCGGGTTGAACACCAGCCTGTCCAGTGGCCCGGGCAGCTTGCTCGCCAGCCTGCTCGGTGGCCTGCTCGCCTGCCTGGTCGCCCACCTGTCCACCGACACCTGAAGGGAAGAGACCGAGGAGAACTTCGAATGGGGACAAACCCTCGGTGTCCACCATTGCATCATCTTGAGCGTCAATCTGAATATGTGGGTATTTCCCACCAACAATTTTAAGGTGCGGAGGCACGACGCTCAAGTCCACGCCCATCTCTTCGAGGTCCCCGATATCTACAACCAAACCATCCCTAAGAGGACAATCGGTTAGAAACTCGGTGAACTCCTTCTTTAGGGCTTTCCAGGGGTCCTCGTTCTCGCTAACAGCATGGTGATAAGCCCGGAGATTCTCGGCAAAGGCATAGACGAAACCAAAGTCAGAAGACTCGGCTCGTATATCAGCGACTGCTTCAGCGGTGTAACAGTGCAGCCTTAAGATCGGCAAGTTGAGTCCGTATAGCCTCAAGCTCTTTCTCCAACTCAGTGACCTTGTTACGAGCTACCCAGCTCTCTTCAAGATGGGCCCTCACACTTGCCAGTTCGGCCCGAAGATCATTAGCTTCAGCCTGAGCCCTCTCTGCACTCGCAATGGCCGACTGCTCGGCATCGAAAGAGGCTTTTACCTTAGCCTTCGCAGTGGCAATCTTTTTCTTTGCCTCATCCTTCTCCTTCCTCGAACTGTCAATCAGCGTCGTATATGCCTTCTCTAGGGTCACAGCTTGCTCGAGGGAACGCTGAGCAGAGATAAGGGCGCTACTGGTGTGATGCATGGCTGTACGGAGGTTATCCGTAAGAGACTGACGCTGGATGACGGTATCTTGCGGCTGAGTCCAATGGCGGACAAAGGACTCGGTGGCAAGGCGAACAGAACCTCTAAGTTCCCCAAGAGTCTTCGGTGGACGGGCTAGTGCAAACTGGTGTACAGTTGCACTTCGATGTTGGTAACGTGAAGGATCATACCTGCAAAACAGTTCAAACAAAGAAGTACTTAGAAAAATTTCCTGTTTCAAAATCTTCTAAGTATAAAAGTGTCAAAAGGTTCGGGAGGGGCTACCCAGCGGCCCGATCCTGATCCCACCAGAGGATTGAGATGTCCGACAACTGCCCAACAGACCAAATAGGGGCAGGAGCAGTAGATGTGCCAGCAGGGGCTGGGAGAGTTGACTCTGGGCCCTCAGCACGTCCCGAACCTCCTGAGCCCGAAGCCCTTGTGGTCCTGGCCTTCTTGGCGACTTCACCTTCACGCTTGATACGTGAACCATCTCCTCGAAGCACTCGCAGGCTACCACCGCTCGGGGAGTTACTCGGAGCTTGTCGGTCCTCGACGCGAGGAGCCTAAGGGGCAGTAGATCGGGTACTTGGCCCCGTACCCGTAGCCTTCTTGGTGGTCTTGGCGGCCACTTGAGCAGCCAACACAACGGATGGAGGATCCCTCTTGGTCCGAGCTATTCCAAACTTCTGGTTTAGAGTCTTGAAAGATGGAGGGATGGCGATAGTAACTTCGGGCACTGCAAGCATTAAGATACAAACAAAGAGTTAGAAATTTTTTCATAAAACTTCAAGACATAAAACGAGAACTCAAAACATGTATACCTGCGGGACGAGCAACTTGAGCTCATAGGTGGTGAGGAGTTGTGATCAACCCCGAAGGGATGCGGCAACTAGACTTGTTCAAATAATCAAACTTTCTATCCTTCTTGTTCCGGCGGCAAACAAGAATGCAGGTGAACTTGAACTCCTCAGACAAGCTCGTCTTCTTCCAACACTTAGGGATCAAGCTTGCAGACACAAAGAACAAAGAACATCAGATACTATAACAAGAATGGAATTTAAAGTGCTAGCAAATCCTACGCTGCAACTCGCCAAACTCGGTAGGGGACATAATACGCCCCCCGAGACTCGTTGTTATCAGGAGCCCGCCAATCACTGCCAATGAAAAAGAATTGTTCCTTCCAGTCTCTCACTTTGTTGGGCAATCCCTCAAGGATCTTTAAATCGCTTCTCGCCTTCAAGTAGTAATAACCCTGGCCTTCCTCGGAGCACTTGCTAAGGCAGATGGTGTAGTTGATTTCTTGAGGCGTTAGGCGGTCCTTGTACTTCTCCAAGGCAAAGACCGTGCACAAAGAGACCAGGTACGTCCAGACATTGGGTGTCAGCTGAGTAATCGCTAAACCCGTTGTCTCCAAGAAACATCCAAAGAGAGGGTGAAGAGGTAAGGTAACACCGGCGGCCAGAGTATGTACGTTCACAGCTGTTAAACCTTCCGGAGGGCAGTCAGCTCTTTCCTTTTCCCGAGGAACGTACATCGTGACGTCACAGGGGATGTGATACTCCCTCCGGATGTTGACGAGATCATCCTCGTCAATAACACTCACAGCAGTATTAGCTTTGTAATTAGTGCGGTCACCTTCCTTGAGTTCTCGGTATTGTCGAGGAGGAGTCGGGAAATCAGTGGTATATCATTCATAATACGCCCTCCAGTCAAACTCCTGAGCAATACCCTCAGGGATGGACCTCTCAGACATGTGCGGTTGAGGGAAGCTAACAGACTCGAACCACTCGGTGATAGAGTTATCGCTATCGTCACTACTGGAGAGCACCTCCACATCCTCCGTATCATCACCCTCAGGGCGAGCAGTGGGCTGCTCGACTACTTGCTCGCCCAGCTGCTCGCCAGGCTACTCGCCGGTCTCCTCGCTGGCCTGCTCGCCTCCCTCCTCCAAAAACCGATCAACTTCTTCAATCGCAGAATCGGATCCCACCAAATGGACCGAGGATAAGCCCGCAATCGGACCACCTTCTTCCATATCTTCCACCATTGGTTGTTTGCCCGGATTCCGGTGAGAAATGGTACGGCTTGAAGACGACGACATGATTGAGGAAAAGAAGAGAAAAGGAATTTGATCCTAGGAATGTGCTAACTATGGTGTTAATGAATCCGCCGCCTTGATTCCGGTCGAAGTTCGTCCCAAACAAGAAAATCCGGTGAACAAAAATAACATAAGGAATAAAAGATAATAATGCAAAAAGGATAAATAGAAAGAAAGAGATGGAGAAACTACCTTTGATCGAAACACCAAAATCATTCGTCGGAATAAGGGAAGCAAAGATCGCAGGAGAGCTTAAAGATTTTGAGTTGCCAGAAAATTTAGAGAGAAAACAAGTGAAGAAGAGAATGAACAGTGAAGGAAGAACCCTATTTATACATTCTGGTTAAAATGAAAGAGGGAAAAAATTTCAGGGACCTAATTGCAAAGTATTTGAAAGGTTTTTAAAGAGGTACGCCTTTTCGTGCGATTGATTGGCACACAAAATGAGGAGGCATCTCGTATTCCGGAACGTCGCCCCAGTCGTCAAGAGAGAGCGAGCAGAAAGGCGAGCATAAAGGCGAGCACCATGTTGCTCGCAGAGTTGCTCGCCCTACTGCTCGCCAACACATCAAGTTAATTCCAGCATATACTTTGATAAAGATAGATCAAATCAAAGCATATACTGAGGGGCAAATGTTGATAAAAGGATCTAAGCTTGAGGATTAGAGAATAGCCAAAGTATAAACAAGCAGGAATGAGTAAGCTGCTCGCCCACATGCTCGCCTGGGTGCTCGCCCACATGCTCACCAGAGCCCAGAGGTGTCGAAGTAACAAGCCTACGTGGCCACTCCCCAGTTGCTCGCCTCAATGCTCACTGGCCTGCTCACCACTTGATCACCTGAAGCTCCGAGCATGACAAAGCAACAAGCCCATGAAGCCAAGACTAGGTTGCTCGCCCACCTGCTCGCCTCCATGCTCGCCTTCAGCCTGGATGTGACAAGGCAGCAAGCCAAGAGGATAAGCCTACGATGCTCGCCCATGTGCTCGCTCCCTTGCTCGCCACAATGCTCGCCCCGTTGCTAGTCCCTTCCTCGAAGGAAAGAAGACACAAGATGTCTAAGGAACCTGTATGAAGGGTTCGGGTCATTTAGGCTAGAGTTAGTGGGGTAGAACATCCAGGGGGTGACAAGTGGAGGACACTTGTCACCACCAGAAACCATGTGGCTTAAGTGGGCACCACCTCACCCTTAGAAAGGGTATAAATATGTAAAAACATCTCATTTGTAAGGATCTGAAAAATTCCTAATACAAAGAACCCATTACAATATTTTTCTCTCTACTTTTCCAACTATATTTCATATTATAATTCTAATTGACACCTTAAGATTATTGTTTGAGTAATTTCCTACGTAAATTAGCCACATTAATCTCCCGATTATATAAATTGCTCAACAGTTCCCAAAAGAAATCGAACCCGGGTCACTCACTCAAGTAAGGAGCCCGGTGGCCAGGTGAGAAAATATACTTTGTACACATGTAAAAAAATACTTATAAAATTATGACAAAAAATAAATATTACAAAACTACTAACATGAAATAAATAACGAAATATATTTTGTAACACACAGCCTCTAATTGTTTAGCAAAAATTTTGAACGAACTTGAACAAATTGCTTTTAACAATTTTCATGTGTATTTAACATATGTCTTTGACATTCTGAATCACATCTAACATCTGGTACGAAACAAAAATTAAGCATCTTTATATATGTTGTGGCATGATTATGATTGTCCCAGTGTCAGGCCCAAGTACCTTGAGACTTGGCCCATGTCCAATGATCGTTAAAACATCATCGTGCTCTGGTGCCCAACCACTAACCATCCGAGCACTATTGTAGTTCAGAGAACGTCACATGTCCAGTTCCCAATTGGACCTCCGTACGACCATAGGACCTGGAACCATGGTTCCTACCGAGCATCATAGTGAACATTGGGAGCCAAATGCGACCAATCAAGCACTGAAGTGCTCGCCACACCAGAATGGATCCGTCGAGGAACGAGCACAAGCCCAAGCAGGTGACTCCCCTTGCACGAGCAATTAACTTCCGAGCACCCAAGAACTTGATCAACGAACATCAACAAAGATCCTGAGAGGAAATCAAATCCGTCTAGGCGTGCACTATAAGTCTGACCATAATATTAAATAAATATATAATATTTTATAATATATAAATACATTCTATATATAATATTTTATAACATATAAAAAAAATTAATATCCTACATTTATAATATATTAAATAAATTTAAAATTATATTATTTATTTATTTATTGTAACTCTAATGTAAAATTATTTTAAATTATTTTATTTTAAAATAATTTTTTATTTATCTAAAATATATATTATATTATATTTTGGAATAAAATTATATATAACATGGGGCAGGCATGGGGCGCAATGTTCTGCCCCGCAGTGGGGCATGGGGCAGGGCGGCGGGGCAGATGCGTGGGGCAGGCATGGGTTCTTAGATACCCGCCCTGCCCTGCCCCATTGCCATCCCTACCATAGTAAGATTTAGTTAAGGAAATCCTCCTACGGGACAACTTTCTATTGGCCCCATACAGGGGACAACGGCCGTGATCAGCCTCCACTGCGCAAGGCACGATCCAAGGGACCACTACCGCGTGGAAGATGCTTGCCACATCAGCATCCTAAAACTATATATACCAGCTCTCAAGAGCTTGAGACACACGTTAACTCTTAAGCAATATTGCTACTCCATTGTAATATGTAAACAACTTCTTTATTAGCTCATCTATATACAGACATACCTTAAGTTTTGGCTAGACTTTGCAATACAATGCTAGACAATTCTTGGTGTTCATATTATTTGACAACATTTGTCCTGTTTGATCATTGTTACATATTCAACAACTTTCTTCAAGTTGTCATAGGACTAACAATATAAAACATATATAAGAAAATCATATAGTATAATTGTCTTAAATCAAATAGATCTGCAATTGAAACAAATAATCATTCCATACAAAATAAATCCACAAAGTTATGTAGCAATAAAGAAAAATAAACAATATAGTTGATATAATGAAGAATATATTACCATATCATTAGATGCAAAAAAAAAAAATTTGAAGCTCATAAAAGAATTCATCCATATTTTTTTAGTCTGGGTGAAGGAAGCATCAGACGAAAGAATCTGTATAAACAAAAGACAGGTGGTAGAATTAAATTACTTGAAAAATTCACACGACAAAAATAAAAGAGTGTATGTGTAAGAATCTTAGAGCATATTTGTTTAATCTTTAGGGTGATTTACATATTGGTTCAAAAAAGTCACTATATTTACAAACTGGTTCACAATTTTTGCACAGAAACATGTTTTTTTTTCTACACAGAAGCACATTTTTTTCTGCACAGAACCAAATTGCAATTAATATCAATTTTGTGAACCATTTTGTAATTTTCCCTAATCTTTATAATAAAAAATTAAAAATCTATTTTATACGAAAATATAGCTCAAGGTTAAATTTGAGCGAAAGTTTGATGAGTAGGCAAAGACACAGGTTATATGCACCGATATTTGTTTGTAGTACACACACCTCATAAATTATCAATTTTTTTTAATAATTTTAATTTTTTTATTTTTTTCTATGCACACACCTTCTCTCTTCGCCATTTTTTCCTATTTTCTTCTCAGGTTCTTCTTTCTCTCTTCTCTTCTCTTTTCTCACTTTCACTACATAGCCCCTGTGTTATTTCATTAACACCGCACAATTTCTCACATCACCACTAAATTTTATCTTAAACTTCAACTATGCTCATTCACTGCAATGACACCGTCCCCATTTACGAGTTACTCCTATTTGAAAAAATGAAAAAAAAAAAGGGTAAGAAATAATGGTGATTTTTTTTCCTTCCTCAATCTTCATTCATCCTCTTCATCTCCTCTCTCAACCTCTATTTTTACATTCAAGTACATGATTTTTTTTTCCGATTCTGGTTTATCCGAAATCTAATTCGTACAAAAATGGAAAACCAGTTTCAATTTTTTTTTTTTGGATATTATTTTCGAATGCTAGTAATTTTTTGGAAAAAATAAAAAAATATTAGTAAAAAATTTTGAACAAGATTTTCAGAGAAAAATCTAAAAAAATTGAAAGAATATTTCATAAATATTATCAAAATTTGTAAAATCATATTCAAAAAATAAATTGAAAAACCTAGATTTTATGTGGTCGGCAGTCGTTGTAGGAGAAGTGATCGAAGGAAAAGGATAATAAAAATTAGGACGAACAATGTTCTAAAAGTCGCTAGTCTGTCGGACCACTAGGAAGTAGGATCCAATGATGCAGAAATCAGCACAGGCGCTAAGCGGCCATTTGCCGATCTGATTACTGCAAAATTGACAATTCTAGACATTTTTTAGTCTAGACGCCCTCTTGGCGGTACTAAATTTGTATTCTAATATATATTTGTTTTTAAAAAAATAGACTGCCAGAAAACACCCGATTTTCGATTTCTACATCGTTGGTAGGATCTAGCGACTAGTCGAAAGCACTTAAACGATAAATATAATTAATTATTTAATAAATTAATAATACACTATACATAAAATAATAAAAAGTTAATATCAGCACATTTCAATATTAAATTATAAGTGATAACAACCATAAAACTCAAAATTCAATAAAGTATAATTTAAAAATCAAAAGGGGACTAATGTTTCAGTTATTTTAATTTTATTACATTATAAAAAAAAAAAATTGACCTAGTAGGCATCTAGTCGCCGCCTAGGCATCGATTGCTACCCCAAATATTTTTTTAGCGTTTTGGTATAATCGAATCGGTCAAGAGCCAACTAGCAACTAATCACCCAAGAACACGAAGAATGAGTTAAGAAGGATGGGTTATTAACCAAATATTAAGATTGCAAGTGAAAGTAGAAGATGGAGATAGGATTTATGGATTGAAAAATAGAGAATGAGAGTGAGGGAGATTCAGATGTGGGAAGTTGTTGGAGAGGGAGAAGAAGGGGTAGGTGTAGGGTGCAAATGAGGAGGGAAAAAGAGAAAATTAGGTTTACTAAGGTGGGTCAAAAGTAATTATTAGTGGAGTGTGTATTCATCATACTAAGGAATGTTCTTATTGGTGCATATAACCTGGCCTACATTTCCCCATTATAGGACCAAAACATTCATCTTGTTGTCACTTATTTCTTGTCCAAAGCCCACTTCCTAATTTCGCAAAACATAAAATTTTAATCAAACTTTTTTTAGTTCACAACGAATAGGAGGAAGATATAAAATTAGCTAACTACTAACCAATAACATTTATCGATAAAAAAAAAAAACTTATTCTAAAATATGACAATTCATGAGCAATATTACTTATAAAAAAAAGAAAATAAAACCTAATTAAGAAATAACGTGACCGGATTAGATAACGAAAACAAAGGCAAAGAAACTAATCACGATACAATTAGAATATAATCATCCCCTTAATTACAATGATATCATCAATTCATCGTGGCATCATCATTCAATCATTTCAAATTTGATTTCTCCTGCAAATGAGAGTAACACAGCCACAGGGCGGGGCAGAAAATTCGAGAAGAATTAAATCTATGTAAGTTTCAGGTATTGTACAAATAGGAGGACGTCTCAAGATAGAATTGAACACAATCTAAAATAAAATAACATCTTTCTACCTAAAAAATAGCAATCTTAGCAACAAAACGTAAAACCACCACCTATATCGGAACTTCCAGCTTCACGGCCGGGACCGGAGTTTCCACATGCTCCATCTGAAGCCAGTCCTTTGCGCATATGAGCGCCTCCACCGTTTCCGGTCGCAACGAGCACCTGTAACTATCCATCTCCTTCCGTACAGTATCAAACACGGACGCACCAGGGACTGTACAAACCGGAATCGACAAAATGTCACGAGCCATTTTAGAAAGGGTCGGGTACTTCATGCGGTTCACCTTCCACCAACCCACAACATCAAACTCGTGCACGCGTGGCAATAGAGACTCCTCTAGATACTGGTCCAGTTCCGACTTTGCAAGCTGGCTCGTTGTTTCCATGATGTAAACATCGAAATCCGTCAGCCCCAGACCGTTGCTTTCAATTTCGGCCCCAGAATCGTCTTGCTTGACAGACGTCCCATTTGCCACCTCAGCGTAGGCAGGAGTAAGAGGCAGTGGGAGAGAGACATACTCGAGGAACAACTCGTGGATACCTTCATCTACAATCTTCACATAAGAGGCAGACTCTTCACCGTATATCTTTGAGAAACTGAATTCAACGAGTTTTAACTTGAATCGGGGGTCCATAACTACAGCAATTGCCAGAATGAAACAACAGCTTCTCCAATACTTGTCGAAGTTCTCTTGCATGGACTTTGTTAGAGTGCTGACAAATGGGTCTTCACTGGTGGCAGCACGTGCCAATTCCAGCTGAATCTTCCAGGCCTCGTGAAAAAATGTGTTGGTGGTCGAGGCGCTGGTGGTTGTGAGAAGATTGGCTGTATCGAAGAGGGGTTTCAAATACTGACAGAGAATCTCAACTTGCTGCCAATCTCCATCTTTTGGAGCATCTTTGTAATCCGGATCAGAAGTATCCAAGCAGGAAAATACTTCCTTCAGCTCTGAAGCAGCTAAAAGCATCTCATACGTTGTGTTCCAACGAGTTTGGTCATCAATAGCAAGACTCTTCGAGCTAGGAACTTGGAGATGCTGTTTGAGCTCAATGAATTTTTCTTCACGCGATTCTGACGTTTTCACATACTTCACACTATCTCTGATCTTCTTCACGAGTGAATTGACAGAAGCCAGTGCATTCTGGACGATGCTGCTTAAAGAACGTGCAAGGCAATTTCCAACGAGCAACTGACCATCAAGCACGAGTGGGTTCTTAACAGAGAGCAGAGCTCTTAGATTATCAACTGCAGCATCGCTCAAAGTCTGATTCATAGTTACAGAGAATAACTTCCCATCCATATTCCAGTCAGATAGGCAAGCAGCAATAGAGTGGCTGAAAGCAGTCTCAGAATCTGGATAAGGCTCCTGGATCACATTAAGAAGCTTCTTGTGCATCTTCCAGTCGCTATCAATGAACTGTCCACTCACAAACATGTAGCCAATAGTTTGGGATGAAGACCATAAATCGAGTGTCAGGCAGATTCTGCCAGGTACTGCCTCAATCACCCTCTGAATGCTCTGCTTTTCCCTCAGATAAGTAGCCACGCAGTCCCCCTGAACAGTATTGAAGCTCACCATATCAAAACGAGGCTGCAAGTTCTGAACAAATGCCACAAACCCAGGTTGCTCGACCATGTGAAGAGGATAATCATGCATGATAATCATCCTTGCTATCTCGTGACGACACCTGTCTGCATCAAAGGAAAGGTAAGGTACACTTGCGGTTCGATAGCGTCTTTTTGGTGTATCAGTAAAAGTCCCCACTTTCGTAGGTGCACTGAATGGTGTCATCTGACTTTTCTCCTGATTACGGAGGACGACAGGGCAAGTTCCCTTTGCAATGTGACGCTTGAGATGACTTGTACCAGCTACCTTAGAACCGGTGCTGTAGGCAAAAGACTGTTTGCACTGCTTACAGCAGGCCCTCCTACATCCAGCACCAACAGTTTCAATGGTGAAATGCTCCCACACAATCGACTTCTTTTTTCTACGCTTGGTTGGTTGTTGCTCAGTACTATTTGGGGTCATCTCTTCATTGCTGGGCTGAGGCTCTAAAATGTCAAGCTGCATATCCGACTCGATATGTTGGGTGTCTTCTTCCACTGGTACGAGTTCATTGTTCATGACAACATCAGGACTATCCATCTCCATCTCGAGAGGATGCTATATGATAGAATCTGTCTGCAACCAAAGGGAAAACAGAATTTTAGGTTGCAAACTCAATCCTTAAGCTCAAACAATCAGAGCTTTAAATCATGTATAGCAGTTGAGGAATGCAAACATTGGGCTACAGTGACAAACAGACCCCAAATGCAAATATACAATTAATACCCAAGCACAACAATGACAAAGAAGACACAAATATAAACAATCTTGCTGAAAAGGTTAAGCACTAGACATCTGCCTTCTCCTATAAGAAACATCGGTTCCCAACCAAGAGAAATAGAGGGAAAGACACTCTATCAATATATTCTTTGAATAACAAGGCTCGGCATCTCATAAGTCATCATATGTAAAATACAATACTGAGAGGAGTTTAAACATAAAACTGACAGCCACAGAACAGGAAACCACACTTTTATGCATAAATTACAATTCTCAAAGGCCATAACATGGCCACATTTAGCTGGACTCAACAAAGCAGCTTCTCCCTCGTTAATCATCGTAGTTCCACAATTTTTTATTTTATAGTGATGAATCAACAGAAGTATGGAATTAATATGAACCAACTGCAGTTTAAACAAATAATGGGCCCAAGAAGCAAAACCCTCAAGGAAAGGTTAGACAAGTGGACCTTGGGCCTAAACGGACCAGAGTTTAGCAATCTCAAGTGCATAGAATCAAACCATGTAATATAACTTATAATTTTTCTAAGTTATCTGGGTCCCAACCGGACCCATAAATCCACTCAGCCAACCGAAAAAAGAAAAAAAGTTTTGAACTCTATCCTCTTTTACAGACTCGAACCAAGATATAAGTAGACCACAACATATATCAGTATGCATCTAAATAAAACAATCTTCATAGAAGAACCCCGTCATACATAGGAAAAAGGTTCAACTTGACAAGAGCAACGAAGCAACAAAAAGAAATAATTCACTTCATCAACTACGGGGGGACTCAACAGGTAAACCCAGATCAAAATCACAGCGCTCCAGAAATTTGAAAAGAGAAGAGATCCAACGCTACTGAATAATAAAACAAGATATCCACAAAAGACTTAAATTTGCAGCAGATCGAAGACTTGAACAACACTAAAGCAACCAGAACAAGTCCAAAGTACCCAAAACCTTCAAAACAAAAAAATTCACATAGAAAAACGCGAGATCTAACTCAAGAACCAGCTGAACAACTGCAAAAGTACACAAAACAGAAAAATTGACTCCCACAAAACAACACATCAACAAACTAACAACAAAACAACGATTTAATCACCAAAACACAGATCACCGAAGAAACAACACCATATCTCGCGAAAACTAAAAAAACAAACCCAAAGCCCTCCGTACCAGCGAAGCGAGAGCTCGTCGGGAGCAACAGCCGGATCTTCGACCGAACCAGGCGATTTCCGGCGCCAAGATCTAGGGTTTCGACGGAAACGAAGAGAGAGGAGAGAGAAAGTTGGAATTGGGCTTGCAATTGGACCTAACTTTTGGGGTTGGCTTGATTGTAAAAGTGATAAGGTTTATTATTATTGTGGGTAGGGCGGAAGGGGTACCAAAAAAAATTAAATCGAATTGGATATGGACTTTCAGGTCCATCTACTTGTGGCGTTTTTAGCTGCGTGTATTGGTGCGTGTTTCATTTTTCTATTTTTTTACTTCACGCACGCTCATGGTTTTTCAAATGTGACCACACAGCCCACCCTCACTGTGTGTAGCCCACTTCTTTAAGGAAAAAAAAAACTTTTGTAGGGGCCTACATTTTGTTGAATTTGCAATTTGGACGATTCTTTTTTTAGGGAAAGAATTTGAATTTTTTGGTAGCCCATATGATGTGGACAATATTTATTTAATTTTGAAATGAAATTTTGGAGATCCCATTCTTGAAAATTTCAAATAAGTTGGTCCATGGCCTATTCGGTTTTTTATTTCTTTGAATTTATTTTAAAAACAACTAACTGACTAACTTCATTATTATAATGTACTTATTGCAATTGAATCGCATAGGTCAGGCATCAATTTGTCAATGAATAACTCAATTATTGGAGCATTTTTTTTGGGTGTTTGGATCCAAAAGAAGAAACTAACATAAGAGCATGTGTCTTAGTATCACAATATTTATAATTTAATATACCAGATTAAATGAAAAGTAAAAATTAACGGCCAAAAGTATTCTGTACACTTTAATAAAAAATTTAAAGCAAGAGCTATTTGATGTGTTGTGATTGCATCTATTACTTGATGCTTGATTGAATTTATGTTAAGGAGAAGGTAATTGAAAGAGTTTTTTTTTTTTTCTTCCCTAGGAGAACCAACCACAAGTGCAAGAGCTTTGCTATGTTGTTTACACTTGTTTGGTATCGATGTTGTCTCTCTCAAATTTTCGTTTAATGATGGGCTAAGGTGTCTTATGACTCGAACCCATTGATGAAAATTAAGAAAAGAATTAAATTAACTCAATTATCATGTATAACTAACTCAATTAAAGAACTAAATTTTAAGTATCAAACAACCAAGGTTCAAGAAATCATCCCATTGAAGAATTCAATCATCTAAATCAATACAATCAAGTTATAGCATGAAGCAATGGAAAAATCAGTACATAACTTCAATTACTCAAAATATAGAATAATTAGTCCATGACTAATTTGACAAAACCAAGTACGATATTTACAATGTAATCTGTCACTAAATACTCAATTAAAAGCAAGTAAGAACAATCTTACTAATTTGAAGGAAAATTAATTGAAATAGAACATTCTCTAGCTAAGAGCTTGAGTACCAATCATCATCATTCTTCAAAATTAAACCATACAATTGTAGAGAATCTAATGTAGAATCTATATATGAAAATTGATTAACAATCTAATGGTAAAACTAGGAGTAATTTGGAAATTGGAGGAAAAACTATGAAGAACAATCTAGATAGAAGAAGAAATGGCGACTTCTCTATCTAATCATTCGATTTCTCAGCTAATGAATGCCTCAAATCTGGCTTAAGAGAGTATTTATAGCTGTCATACACAGAATTACACATAAGCCCTTGAAAATAACAAAAAAAAAATATTTTGCCCTTAACGAACTACCACTCGACCAAAGCCTCATGCTCTCGGTTGAGCGCCTAGTCGAGCAATACTCCTGCAGGGCGCAGGTACATGCCTCCTAGCACTCAACCAACAACTCAGACGCTCGACCAACAGCTCAAGCACTCGATCAAGGCTAATTTCCACCCCTTTCGATACTCGTCCTTTCTTCTTGCATCCTCAACACGTATATACTCTTTTAAGCTCGTTCCTTGACTTGGTTACTCAATCTTCCTCACATATTGCTCGATTTCTCATTTTGTTGCTCATTCTTTAATCGTTTTCTATCCTTTTTGCCTACAAAACGTACACTTCTCCCCAAATGGATTAGTAGCACCATAAATTGTAACTAAGGTCCTAAATGCATACAAATCGCTCAATAATCATGACGATAAAAGCACGTTTTGATACAATTATTATCCTAATCACCCCCAAAACTAGAGCGTTTCTTGACCTCGAGCAATGAAATGACAAAACATAGAGTAATAATTGTATCAATAAGTGATCACCATATCATCAAGTTTAATATAACATAGTCCAACAAATGTTCAATCTCACATTTAAGATATGTCAACTTCTCAACCATCAACCAAAGATCAATGAACATCAAATACAA
Organism: Prunella vulgaris; assembly: GCA_026898435.1. Lineage (NCBI taxonomy): Eukaryota > Viridiplantae > Streptophyta > Magnoliopsida > Lamiales > Lamiaceae > Prunella > Prunella vulgaris. Next base: position 507,528 of record JAPKLY010000042.1, read on the forward strand.
TTCACACATCACAATCTTCACGGTAGTGTTTCACTCGTCTCTCAAGTGTATAGGTTAATGATAATCACTACGAGGGTGTTTGGTGGGGGATATAATATGAGTTTTTGTATTAATTTATCTTGCTTGGTATGGAATATAAATTTTATACTGACCCAATTTTTATATGGCCGACCATGTAAAAGAAGAGGTCATATTACACTCTTTCAAGTGTTCACAATGTAATAAATTATCCCACCTTCCCCATCTTACAATTTCTGTATGACTTGAATAATAACTTTTGTTCTTATATATCTACATATTACACTCGACCAAGTGAAATTTCTTTTTCTATCTTTATATTATATCCTACCAAGTGAGATTACTTTTTTAGACTAATTTTATGTAACTTTTCTATTATGCCCTACCAAATAACATTATATTAATTTAACTTATAAAATTTGTAACCCCTAATATTGGCTACAATCAACACTTAAATGTCACTCCTAACACAAGTACTACAATAAACTTGCCAATTGTCTCAATTCTCCACCAGTAATCGAGTAACTCGTCAACAAATCAATGAGGGCTTTCTTTTGGTTCTAAAGTTGGCTCTTTTATAAGGATAGAATACTTAGGATAGAAGTGACTCACAACTAATGGAGTAAGAGGCTAGGACGTCAACATCTTTTCTATCCCACTACAATGTCTTCCACACTCCTCTTTTATTTTCTTTTCTTTTTAAACACATTTTTCTTTTCCATTCCCCTCTTTAATACTTTGTTTCTCAATACCGACACTTCAAATAATGATTTTTCTTTCACAAGTTTTTTCTTCTTTTTTTTAACATTTTTCAGTCACACACTAAACTTTCATCTTCATTATTCATGTCACTTTTATCTCTCACTCCATCATCCAATCAATCTTCCTTTTCTAACAAATGCATCCCTCTCCTCATTTGGCTCCACTAGTCACAGAAAAAAAAAGCTCAAAAATTAAGGATAGTTAGCTACATACATAAGTTACCAAAAGAATAGGTCAATAAAACTCAAAGTGGCTAACGATGGAATCAATGTTGTTTGGTAGGGATAATTTGGCTAGGTGACTCTTTTTAACAAATTATTTTTTAAAACTTCTTGCAAAGTGTGGTCTCAAACAAGACTCATGTCAAGTTCCAGAATACAATATGTCAAAAGGACCACACAACAAATGAAAGATTATATGTGTTAAAATAAAATGGGAATCAAGCTCAAAACTCACGGGTTATGTGATTGTGAATTGCTTCATGTTTTAAATATTCATTTTAACTTAGTCTCAAGTATCAACGAATAATATTTCCTTGATCAATCAACATAGTCAAGACAAATGCATACTTCACCTAACAATATAATAATACACTCCCTAACACAATTATCACTCTCTACTCTCCTTCAAACAGTCAAACAAATGGCAACACAACAATTTAATTGAATGAGCAAAAAAGGATAAAAAATCCAACATTTAATCCTTAGAAAAACAAATATTCCAAATTCAACCAATCCTACAAATCAACTTTAAAACTCCACTATAATTCATAGCATTCATGAGATACAGAGATAGAGAGATAGAATATGATACCATACCACATTAAAGTTAGCTGAACTTTCACTTCATCGTGGAGGACAGTCTTAAAGGATATGACCTTGACTTGCATGCCAGACCATCATGGTCTTTTGTGCCTCTAAGATCTCACACATGTTCTCACTAAGCTCTAGGAAATGACCATCATTCTCTAGCCGCATATTCCTATGATCGTTCGTGAGTTGACTCATGTCTTAATGTAAGAGCTTCATCTCTCCGTACAAGTCTCCTCTTCACTCCTCTTGTTTTTCATGATCATCGGCTTCCTCTTGCTCCCCATCTTCCCCTCTCACTGCCTCTCTCCCTTGTTGACTCGAACCTTCACCTCTTTGTCGCTTACTCCCTCCAACTACTTGAGTGTTATGGAAGAATGTCTGTGCACAAGTTGTGTGTTCCAGAGTGTCCAACTTTCAATTTCCTTACCCTTCCTTCCAAGTGATTAGATCATAACAATCTAAAGGAAATTGTAATCTCTCGTTGTTCGCCCTTAGGAAGCAATAAGTTTTTCTTCTCTTATTAAGGAATTTTTCTTTAACCAAATGAGAGATGTCAAGATTATTCCAACTCTTTTCCTTTCTCTTCAGCTGGCTATCCAACACTCAAAGCAATTTGAGTTATCATTCCTCCAACTAAGCATAGGGAACAATTGATTTGAGCATAGAAGTGCTTCAACAAGTACGCCCCTAAATCCACTGGCGTCCCATGTACCATGAAATGAAGCAAATAAAGCTCATCAACTCTCAGTCCTCTAGTCTCACATCGGGTAAACATCGTGTCAGCCAACACCTTCTAAGCATATGCCAACAACCTACCAATTATATTAAATTTCTGAATGTTCTGACCAAGCACTAATTGATATTTTGTATCTTTTGTAATCCCTGTAATTGTGCCTTTGATTTTGATTTCCTTATATCTCGATCCTACTTTTGTATTTGAATTGTATATATGAGAGATTTTTCCTCATCACCAAATCAATGGTGATCATATACATATTCTCACACGGTATCAACCCCCAAACTTCTATGCACTCCACAACAGAATGGAAGGGTTGAACGTAAGCACCGACATATTACTGAAACTGGTCTTTCTATGTTATTTCATGCTTCTGCCCCCGCATCATTATGGTTTGAGGCTTTTGCTTATGCGGTTTACGTTATTAATCGGCTTCCATCAAATATCTTGGATAACAAACCTCCATATGAACTACTATTTCACTCTGTTCCGAATTATGCAATTTTCAAGCCTTTTGATTGTCGTGTATTTCATTTTCTTCGGGACTATGTAGCACACAAACTATCACCTCACAGTCGTCCATGCATTTTTTTTGGGTTACAACATTGTTCATAAGGGTTTTCGATTTTTGATCTGTCTTCTACTAAAATTTATGTCACTCGCCATGCCCAATTTGACAAATAGGTCTTTCCATTTTCTGGTGACTCTTCTTCTTCATCGCTTGATTTGCCTATATCAAGCTTTCTGGATCTTAGCTCGCCATCTATATCGTTGGCCTCTAATGATCCTGGACATATTCAGTCTTCATCTCTAGCTTTGTGTCGTCTCCATCCTGAGCCAGAGTTATCAGATGACTCTTCTCCTGCTCCTCAACCGGTTCCCACTGAGTCGGTGTCTCCTGCTGCAGTCCCTCCTGCACCACCTTCACCAGGTCCTCTTACGCCTGCACCTACACATCCAATGATCACACGAGCACGAGCAGGTATCTTCAAACTGAGGTATCCTATTGATATTTCTTCAACTTCTTTACTTTCCGCTCTTGCTGTTGCTTCTGAACCCCGAGGGTTTAAGTCTGCTTATAAGTTTCCACATTAGCTTAGTGTTATGCAAGAGAAAATTGATGCCCTGAAATCAAATCAGACATGGGACTTGGTGCCTCCACCTCCCAACACTAATATTGTCGGATCTAAATGGGTGTTTCGCACCAAATATCATTCAGATGGTTCTATCGAGCAGCACAAAGCTCGTCTTGTAGCACAGGGGTTAACACAGGTTCCTGATGCTGATTTTCATCACAATTTTAGTCTTGTTGTCAAGGCTGCCACTGTCCGTACTATACTCTCCCTTTCAGTTCATCACAAATGTCCATTTAATCAATTGGATGTGAAGAATGCCTTTCTGAACGGTGTACTCACGTCTCCTATCTTCATGTCTCAACCTCCCGGTTTTGTTGATCTGTGTTACCCGAATCATGTGTGTCGTCTTAAGAAGGTACTCTACAGTTTTCACAAGACACAATTCGATTCTTCATTGTTTTGCCTTTTTCAGGGTTCTTCAGTTCTTTATCTGTTTCTATATGTGGACGGCATCATCATTACAGATAATGATCAGGATATGTTGTGTCATTTTATTCAGTGTACCCATTCCGAATTTGCCATCAAGGATTTGGGTAAGTTGAATTACTTTTTGGGGCTCAAAATCTCATACACTATGGATGGTCTATTTGTTGGCCAGGCTAAATATGCCTGGGATATTTTGGAGCCTGCTGATTTATTGGACAACAAGCCCGTTTCTACCCCTCTAGCGGCTGGTGAGTCATTATTTAGTATTGGTTCGTCATTTAATAACCCGACGTTATACCGCTCTTTGGTAGGAGTGCTACAATACTTGACTATTACACGACCTCATATGTCCTATGCTGTTAACTCTGTTAGTAAGTTTTTACACTCTCCTACCGAGGATCATTTTTCAGCAGTGAAGCACATCCTTCGTTATGTGAAGGGTACTATACATTATGATCTATCCTTCGCTCATCATCCCGAAAAGTCTGTTGTTGGGTATTCTGATGTTGATTGGGCTCGGTGTGTAGAGACACATCATTCGACCTATGGTAATTCCATTTTTCTGGGTGGTAATCTTGTCTGCTGGAGTGCCAAGAAGCAACCCACTGTGGCTCGATCGAGTTGTGAGTCTGAGTAGATGGCGTTGGCTAACACTGCATCAGAGGTTATCTGGCTTACTAAATTATTAAGTGAGCTTCGTCAGTCGTCTACGAGTTGTCCTTTAATCCTATGTGACAACAAGAGGGCCATTTTTCTTAGCCAAAACCCTATTGCTCACAAGCGGGCTAAACATATTGACATCTACAGTCACTTTGTTCGAGAACTTATCTCATCAGGGAGGTTGCAAACACAACTCGTGCTTACTCACCTTCAGATCGTTGATATATTCACCAAAAGCCTCCCTCGTCCGTCCTTTGAATTCTTGCGGTCCAAGCGTTGTGTTTGCTTGCATCCCACACAACGCTTGACGGGGGAATAAAAAGAAAGAGTTGACCAAGCACTAATTGATAATTTGTATCTTTTGTAATCCCTGTAATTGTGCCTTTGATTTTGATTTCCTTATATCTCGATCCTACTATTGTAATCGAATTGTATATATGAGAGATTTTTCCTCATCACCAAATCAATGGTGATCATATACCTATTCTCACAACCCCATACACCTCAATTTTAAATTTAATTTCAGTTTTAAAAGATAACGTGTTGTAGCCCTAACATCATCATCGATCGTCGCCTTAAAGTCTTCTCTTCTAACCACTGCTAACCTACCACAATGCTCTACTGTTAATTTGGATTATGTTGGTTTACCAAATCATTAGCGCAGATGAATGTCTTGTGAAATCCATATGGAACTGTTGATGGAAGATGAACAGAGGCCTCTAGTTTCAATTTTTTGGCGTTAACAATTTGTAAGTCAAATTTTCATTCCTTCTCGTCGTGGGTAAATGTGAGTATAAATCTGTTGTCTTCTTCGTCGAAATTGGCATCTCTCTATAGAAATAGAGGCCCTTCTCCAAGTGAGTAAAAATGAACCATATTCCATGTCCTTATGGGATTTAAATAACCTCTCCTCTTGTATTTCAATTTCCGAGAAGCCAAATTAAAACTCTATTGCACAAAATCAAGATCAGGTGATTTCTTATTTGTAGGTAGGCCATGAAAACCATTGGAGAAAGAAATAAATAGTTCACCTTCTCACTTGAATTCTCACCAATTTAGTATTACGTACCCAAAAAATAACTCACTAATACCATAATAACAAGTCTAAATAATACCCCAAGAACAAATTATCAGTTCCCTAAGAACAAGTCTGTAATACCTAAATAAGTTAGTAATACCCCAAGAACAAGTATAAGTAATACCACAAGAACAAGTATAAGTAATACCCTATGAACAACCTCCTAATACTCCGAAAACAAGTTTCTAATACCCAAGAATAACTCAGTAATACCCCTAGGATAAGTCTAAGTAATACCCCAAGAACAAGTCTAAGTAATACCCAAAAAAGATGTCTATGTAATACCCTAAGAACAACTCACTAATACAAAAAAAAAAGTATAAGTGATTGCCCAAAAACAACTGACTAATACCCCAAGAACAAATTAATAATACCCCCAAAGAAAATCACTAATACCCCAAGAACAAATCTAAGTAATACCCCAAGAATAACCCACTAATACCTCAATTGTAAAAAAAAATACATAATGTAGTGTGTACTGTGTGCTTTCGAAAAATCAAATTTAAAATCAAAGTGCATTCTATATATTTGGGTGCACACAAATTTTTGTGTATAAACAAGTATTATCTTAAATCAAATAAAATATAAACAAAGAAATTAAAATGAGGACGATTAATCTCTTGCAAAATTTTAAAGATAAAAAATGAGGACGATTAATCTTCTGAAAAAAGTAAAAGAAAAAGGATTAATAATCTACAACGGATAAAAAATAGGCAAAGAAATTAAATGGAGAACGATTAATGTCTGCAAAAATTAAAAGGAGAAACACTAATAATCTATATAATGAATAAAAAATAGATAAATTAATTTTAAAAAGAAAGATATTGTTAATCTGCAAAAATGAAAAGGAAAAGGATTAATAGTCTGCAAAAATTAAGAGAACGATTAATAATTTAAGATGGACCAAAAATAGACAAAGAAGTATGTAATTTGAAATACATATGAGAGCTACGATGATGATGAGAATGACATGTAATGAAATATGAATTTTTTTTTTTATATATATGAAATCTAGAATTAAGATGTAGGATTGAGATTAAAAGCTTAAACCTGAGATTAAATCTTAATTAGTTTAGGGTTAATAAGATTTTATATAAAATTTATAATTTTATGTAATATCTAATATAAGGAGGAGATGCACTTTTCATAGCAGAGTTTGTTGACGATAGACGAATTTTTAAATAAAAGATTTTGGTTTGGCAAAAAGGTTTTTATATGTTTGTCTTTATATAAGATTAAGATAAGATTTTCGTGGGCGAATAACATGGTGTTGATTGTAATACACGTTTTGTTTAATAGTAATATACATTTGCCCCAATTGTAACATACCTGAGAGCGAAAAAATCTAAAATTATGATTGCAAAATTTTTTTTTAAAAAATCCAAATCCAACCTCACCCGATTAAAAACCCATAAAATTTTAAAATAATATATTTTATACCATAAAATAATTTACATGAATGTGCCTCATTTTTTTAAATTAAACTTAAATTGGCCATTGCATTCATTTACAAGAGACTCAAACAAACCCGAGGCTTGAAGTTTTGGGCAAAACCCTATGAATGAAACTATTTATTTGGGCCCAAATTATTAGTTGGGCTTAAAATTAGACCTATTTATTTTGGCCTGGTTTGAAATTTAGTAACACATCTTGTTTGTCTCTTAAGCCTTCAGGGAAAAAAACACTTTAAATTTTATCAAATATATAACCTTACAAGACTATTTCACTTCATCAATAGAAAGCATTTAGCAGTATGTGGGCTCACAATTCGTCAATTGAATAAAAATACTATTCCTTTTTATTTTTTATTTTCAATAACCTTAACTTGATCGTAAAAATTTCTACCGTAAAAATTTCCAAATATAAATAAATATTAAAAATAAGGCCACGCACGCCTCAACCCCCAATATGTTAAACTCCCTCTCCGACCCCAAACGCCTTCCCCCAAGCCCCACCCCTAGACGCGCATACACCATACACTCTCATACATATTAATATCCCTAGAAATCCACGCGGCATTTTTTTTAAAATTTATTCTAATTTTTTATTTTTAAAAATTATTATATTGATTAAATAATACTTATTTAATATTATATTATAAATAAATATTTATACATATAGTAAAACATATTTAATTTTACAGTAACACATATTTGTTCTCAATTTGTGTTACTATATAGGCAAATGTGTGTTAATATAAGGACAAAATATATTTTTATGAGAATAAATGTGTTTCTTAATTTATTCATCATTCCTTTAAATTTAGTATATTATTTCATGTAATACATATGTTATTATATGGAAAAAAATAATTATTTCTATAAAAATACATAAATATTTGTTCTTATAGTAATATACATTTTGCTCTTGCATTATGTAAAAAATTATTTATTCTATAAAAACAAATGAATGTATGTAAAATAACAACATTTTATAAGATAGTAACACAAATTTGCTCTACTAGTAACACATATTAGTCTCCGAGTTTGTGTTACTTTATGGGCAAATGTGTATTACTATATGGATAAAATATATTTTTATGAGAATAAATATGTGCTTCTTAATTTATTATTGATTCCTTTAAATCTAGGTATATTGCTTCATGTAATACATATGTCATTATATGAAATTTTTTTTTTATTTCTATAAAGATAAATAAATATTTGTGAATTAGTAACACACATTTTGCTCTTGCATTATGTGAAAAATTATTTATTCTATAAAAACAAATGAATATATATAAAATAATAATATTTTATAAAATAGTAACACATATTTGCTCTCCACTTTGTGTTACTATATGAGCAAATGTGTATTACTATATGGGCAAATGATTGTTATTGTAAGGACAAAATGTATTTTTATAAGAATAAACATGCGTTTAATTTAATCATCATTCCTTTAAATTTAGGTACATTGATTCATGTAATAACACACTTTTTATTTTTTTTATGTGTTATTATTTGAAAAAATAATTATTTTTATAAAAATAAATAAATATTTATAAAAAGCTAATATTTTTTATTATATTAATACACATTTCTCTTATATTCTATGAAAAAAAATATTTATTTTATACAAATAAATAGATATATATAAATTAACAATATTTAGTCTAGAAAGTAACATACATTTTTCTTTATAGTATCATCCACTTAATTATCCATATAATTACACAAATTGAAAGCAAAATTTTAAATTTATAACATATTATTTAATTTTTTTATAAACCACAAAATTTTAAAAAAGAAATAGAAACATGAGGTTAACCCTTGGAAAATGGTCATGCGGATGTTAGTTGGCTAGTTCGCAATGTGGAGCAGTCGCGCGTGAGTTAAAACTTTTTTTAGTTTATTTTTAGTAATTTTTACGATATTAATTTTTTTTTTTATAGGTAAATGTTAGTGGTTCATAGTTAGAAGTTAGTTCACCAAGTCTCCATACACCCATATCTCCAAGCCAACATTATAACTCCCTCCTATTCGTTCCCAAAGGAAATCGAACCCAGGTCACCCACTCAAGTGAGGAGCCCGGTGGCCAGGTGAGCTAACTCAACTGGTTCAAAATTCTAACTTAATAATGACAAAATATCATGAACTAATTTAAAAATATAAATTATTTTAACTAAAAAAATAATAACTTTAATGATATAAATTATTTTCATTGAAAAATACGAATTGGAAGATTAAATATAGGTAAAGATTA
>JAPKLY010000042.1:516870-530686 GCA_026898435.1 Prunella vulgaris
TTTCATTGAAAAATACGAATTGGAAGATTAAATATAGGTAAAGATTAGCCTATGCATATGCCAAAAGTTTGTGTTATATATATATATATATAAAAAGTAGTGACATATGAATAAATATGTGTATAAGTTTGTGAGTGTGTACGTAAATTAATATTTTTTTTAGTAAAATACAAATTTGTTTGGGACGTCGAAGTAAACAACTAACTAACCTTACTAATCCTCTATATATGTTAATATTAGAGGAGTAAATCGTAAAATTTGTCTACTCTCGATCAGACTCAGCATGGGACCACAGTAACACTGAATTAATGAATGTCCTCTTCTTCTCCAACTCACCATTTTCTACAGCTACACAAGTCTTAATTCTGTTCTCTTGTTTTCCTAAATTGATCATAAGCTAGGCTGCTTTTTTAAAAAAAAAAAAAAAAAAAACAATATATATATATATATATATATATAGCACACATATACGTATATATCATAGTAATTGAATGAATTTATCAAAAACACACACACACACACACATATATATATATATATATAGTATTATATATCATATTTTGCTTATTCTCCAATTGTGGAATTATTTTGATTAATTTAATGTTTGATACCACTATCAATTAGGAGATCTTTGAGGGCATAGCTAGAATCAATATTTAGAAAATAATTAAGAAACATATAATCTCCATCATAAGAATCTGCAGTTCTTCATTAAGGGAGTTTGTTTAATTCAAATTCTATAATAAAAATAAATATATATTTTTCATCTTTCTCAAATAAATGTTTATCTCAATGATGATTATATAACTAGTTTTGTTTATTAATTTGAAAAAGTTAGATAAAAAAATTTATTTATTGTGACATTAGAATTGATTGAGAAGGATGATTATAAGAAATAATAAAGAGTAATCAAACGAGGTATTGATTACCATGTGCAAACGAAAAAATAGTTTGGTGTACATTTTTATATTTTTCTTAGCTATTATAATTAATATCGTATATTTATTCTCCATTTCTATTACGATTGAAGAACTTCTAAACCACCAAGTGTCACCTAAATCTCCTACATGCAATCAGTTATCAATGTATGTTAGTTTTAAACTTTTAGTTATATTAGTTTGCATGTTTTATTTTACTTTTTTCAGTCAAAGTCTACATGTATAATTCACTTCTACACCTAGTTAGCACCGTACAACCGTTTCACTGGTGCTTATTTTAGAAATTCGTTACTGAGTGAGAATAAATATATAATAATTATAGTAATTAATGAAAATAAAAGTTTGTACATAATAATATTTTTTTTCCTAATAAGATAATCATTACCTATGGTTGTTCTTCTCCCATTTTATGATCACATTCCTCAATCAACCAAATACCAATAACAACTTAATTTTTTTTTGTCTATTTTTTGTATTTAAAAGTAGAGTACAACATTACCGATGTAATATATTTAAGGATAAAGAGATAAAACTAATTTTCTTTCTTAATATTCCATTAGCTTGTGTTTGGATGTAGAGATTTGAGACTATATATTTTAAATTTACAACCTAAATTCAGTGTACTTGTTTGGGTAGATATTCAAATTGATGAATTTCAAATATACTTAACTTAATTAGTTCTATTTTAAATTGGTGAATTTTAAATTTTTAGAGAGGCATACTCCCTCCATCCCACATGAATTTGTATACTTTCTTTATTCGAATGTCTCACATATATTTGCACACTATTAAAAAATGAAACATTGATTTATGTACACATTTACAAACTTATACACATATTTAATCATATGTCACCATTTAATATAAAACACATTTTTCTTAAGGCTCCATTTAGATGAATGAATTTTTAAAAAAGATGGGAGAGAATGAAAAAATTAGAAGAAAGATAGAGATGGAAGGATAGAGAGGAGATATTTCACAAATGACATGGTTTTGATGAGGATTTAGAATTTCTCAATTTTGAACATAAACTCAAATCTAAGTATTTGTAAATTCATCTAACTTACTTGGAAAGAGTGATTATTTGTGTGTAAAATCCACATATTTCAAATTCATTCATCAAATGAAACGTAAAAAATATATTATTTATAGAGTGCAAATTCCCACGAAATATATAATATTTAATCCATCAACTGTTAGTCTGTTATATTCATTCATTTTCAAATTTCCTGTAAATTTGTTCTTCATGATTAACTTTTTAGTGATAATAAAAAAAATCTGGGAGCCAATAATGGTGTTTGTCAATCTCTGGAGGAAGTGGAGACAGAAAAGATAAAATAGCAAGTAAATTAATAGGTTGGTTGTGACATCTAATCAATCAAATTAATTAAAGGACAATATTCATTTTTATAATAAGATTAATTACAGCTGCTTAATATCAAGTAATTATGACATGAAAGCACAATTACATAGTGTTTGCCAGCTAATTCAAACACACACACACACATATATATATATATGTATATATATATATACTTCCACTCGATCCATCAATTTTTATTTTAGCTTTATTATGAGTCATAACGTGCAACTCCAAATCAAATGACCTATCTTTGTCGTTGAAGAGAGAGACGGGAGAGAGAGTCATAAGTTATTCACAAGCATGTTACAAAAAAAACTATACAAATAATTATTTCAAAATTGATCTCATTATTTCAAGTTAAAATTAAACAAACCAAAAATTAAAAATTTGCATAATAAAATCAAGTTATAAATGAAAAAAAAAGTTAAGGGAAAATATACATTTTTGTCATATAAATTTCGTTGACTTTTGTTTTCGTCCTCTTAAGTTTTGAATTTTTATTTTCGTTCTTTAACTTACCAAAAATTATGGTTTTCGTCATCTTAAATTTTGAATTTTTGTTTTCGTCCTTTAACTTATAAAAAATTATGGTTTTCGTCCTCCAGCCGCCTATAACCAGTCGCACAACTGGTAAGACACACGTAAATCAATTTTTTCTATTTTTTAAGTGAAATATTGACGTGGAGGTATTTAGAGAAAATTATGTCTTGATGGATAAAATATAGGATTAACCGTAAATTCTCTCCCAAATCAAAACCCTATTTGATTAAATCTAGGCATGGGGGCCTGAGAGAATTAGGGAAAAAATGAACTAAGATTCCCAAACAAAACATCAAAAAATCTAAATTCTTTTGAGCGCATACTCACTGTACGGAAAGGAAGAGGGATGTCTTCAAGAAATTCATATGAATCAACGAGTTTCGTGCGCAATATTAAGTGTCATTGTGATTTCGTTGCACGGTTTGTATATCATATTCAAAAATGAATCCGAACAGAATTCTATGATGTAAGTATTAGACGGTATTTGAGAGAGAATTTATGGTTAAAAGTGTATTTTGTCAAGACCTAATTCCCTCCAAATACCCCCACTTTAGTATTTTGTTTAAAAAAAAAAGAAAAAATGAATCCACGTGTGTATTACCAATTGTATGACTGGTTATAGGCAGTTGGAGGACGAAAACCATAATTTATGGTAAGTTAAAGAACGAAAACAAAAATTCAAAATTTAAGAGGACGAAAATCATATATGATTTTTGGTAAGTTAAAGGACAAAAACAAAAATTCAAAACTTAAAAGGACGAAAATCAAAATTAACGAAACTTATAGGATAAAAATGTATATTTTCCCAAAAGTTAATTATCGAATTCATCCCAAGAGCATTTCAATAAACAAATGAAGAGATCATTCAATCTTCTATCGAGTTTAAAAATTAAGTGGATTGAATATGATATGAATAGACTCTTCTTACCTCTAAATCTATACATATTTATATATAATAACAAAATATTGGATCAAATTCCACCTAAAATTATTACTCTCTATCATAAAATTTTTAATAAATATTTTATATATAGCTCAAGTAGTTAACTTATTTTCCTGGTTCAATCCCTTACCTTTGCCATTTTTTATTTTAAAAATATTTTCTAAATTATATTATTATTATATATATATTTATCTATATCTATATATACAAATCTAATAACAAAATGTTAAAAATTAGAAATTTTATTTGTATGTCATATAAGAATAATTTATAGAAAATATAATTTATTTTAAAGTAACAAAAATAATCTAATAATTATCTTCTTTTGAAAAATAATACACATTTTGTGAATGCAAAAAATATAATACATCAAATTATTTTTTCAAATTTAAAAATCTATGCAGGGAAAAATTTAAAGAATTGTTATGAATATTTTCTATTAATCTACACATATCTAATAATAAAATATTTAATTCTTATGTATGTTTTATATGAATATTTTTTAAACTTTTATTAAAAATATTAAATATTTTTTTAAAGTAAAACTTTTATTTAAATATTTTTTCATCCATATTTTAAAGCTCAAACTTTTTCAGTTCAGTTATGTATTAACCCACCATGCATTAAATTAAAAATTCATTTTCAATCTTTAATTTGAATTTGTTTCATGTATATCATCTTGAAGTTCTCATTGGTTGAAAGAAAACGAATAAAATTTCAATGTTAAATGTGAATTTTAATGTTAAAAAAAGTATTTTAATATTGATATTAATTTATATAAGTTGAATTTAAGAACTTTGTTTTTAAAATTTGATTTTCATTGAATTTTGACATCAATTGTCTTTATATATATATATATATATATATATTAATCGTGATATATATGTTATCATCTCATAAATTTTATATATTAGAAAAAATAAAGAAAAGATTAATGGATAAATGCCTAAGTGGATCATATTTAATTAAAATTTAACTTTCTATATTGATTACTGCTACATATAATTGTGGAATATAAAACACTCGATTAGATTTGTGCCACGATGTTATGATACAAATTGAATATGACATCTTTTGAAGAGATCAATTTCCAATTATGAACATTTGTGTGTAATTGCAGTCAGAGTAACAATAATAAAAAAAAAATCAACATAATTTATAAAAAAATATTTATAAGATAAAAAGAGATCATAATATAAAAATTTTGACAAAAAAATAACTAAATAGCATGATAAAAATAATTTAAATAAATATTAACATAGTATTTTATTTTATACTTATAAATCGTGCGTTGCACAGGTAAAATACTAGTAAACATGAAAATAAAAAAAGAACTAGAAATCGGTTAGTCATGAAGTACATCATATATCTCAAATGAATTAGAAAATTAGTTGAACTCACATTGCATTACTATACATTTACACTTACAGAGCTCATGTGAAAACGAGCTCTCTAAAATGTGAGGACTAAATATAAAGATGTTAAACTATACTTTATTGAAGATGTAAGTGAAAAGGGCATTATGAAGGTGTGCATGGTTGGCATAGAAGAGAAACCAACTAATTATTTCACTAAGGAATTATCAAGCAGTAATTTTGAATTGTCTTAGTACGTTCGGTCTACACTAAAGATGCACGAGTGCTGCTGAAATTTAGAGCAATAGTAGAGAGTTAGTACCTGTTTTGGTTCTCTATTTTTACAGTCATAAGTGCTATTTTTTAAAACTGTTGTGACCCAACTTTTGAATTTTAAAAGCACTTTTGAATAGAGATGGCAAACAAGCCTTTAATATCATTTGCTAATCAAATTCAAAGCTAAGGTAGATAATTGTGATGTAAAGATTGAGTAACATAGCTCTTTAATCTGATGATTGAAAGGTGTTTACTTTATCTTAGAGCGAAATGTAAGTCAGTTATGTATTTAGATCAAGCTAGTTTAAAAGCTCAGTTAATAAAAAAAAAGTTAGTTAAAAAAATGATTGTTTAGTATCACTTAATTGTTAAGGTAGTTTTTGAATGGAATAAGCAGCATATGGGTGAGAGTTAGAAGCTAGTTTCTTCTACAAAGTTCAAGAAGTTACAACTGACTTCCCATGTCAATCAATTTTAGTTGTACCTGCATTCGATAGACAGAGTTATGGAGGATCAAAGTTAGAAAAATATTCATATCTTCTGTTTTCAATTTCAGTTAAAAGTTGTATAAAAATCTTTGATTCATTAATTTTCTTGCATCACATTTGTAACTCAAATATCACTGAACTCACGAAAGTAGATGTAGATTCATTTCGTATCGAATCACTTAAATCTTCGTATTCATATATATATATATATAGTTTCGTTCTTTCCCATTCATTAGTTACACTCTCCGTCCCAGAGCAATTTACAAGGGGGAGGGGCACACAAATTAAGAATAAAGTAAAAAAAATAGTGTCTTAAAGGTTATTTTGGTAAAATTTTATGTAAAAAGTGAAGAAATTAGTTGAATTGAGTGTAATGTGGACCAAAAAAAATGAAAAGATATTGACATTTTGTGTACATATGTAGATATTGTGAGAATGAAGATTATAAAAGAATTTTTTTTTTTGGATCTGCAAGTTCTTATGAGACGTCTTAAAAAAGAAAGTCTGCAAATTCATATGGGACAGAGTACCACATGAAAAACTGTATATCTTTAACATTTTAAATTATTTTATTAGAGGATATTCAACGTCTTTCATTAAAAAAATTTTTAATACCTCCTTGAAATGATAAACCTATTTTTTCAATTCCTAAGAGTTAAAAAAGTTGATTTGTGAGGAATTCAGAGTGTAGAATTTCCTAAAATAGAATCGAAATTGTATGGTACGGACGAAGTAGATCTCGTACTAATGAAGAAGATGATGTCCATCAACACACAGACCTTAGTCCGGGGAAAACATCTTTCACCATGTGGGCCCACCTCACATGCCACCCCCATGTGCCTCATTTTCCATTTCTTTAATTTCTCCAATTAATTTCATTTTTCCCAATTATTTATTCTTTTTCACCAATTATATATAGTTTCCAAACTTTTGAGGGGTTATATACAAACATTACTTTCAATTATGTTTCACTTTAACTAAGTGGCCGTTTGATATAATTGTAAGAAATGAAAATGGTATGGAATGAAAGTCATAATTCTCGTATAATTAAACTATGGTTTGATTCCTTAGTTTTGAGGAATCAAAGTCATAGTAGAGTCATTTCAAACACACACTATGATTTTGATTACCATTACTCACCTCCAAAAATCTCCAACCAAACAGGCCCTAAATCTTATCGATTTCTTTTGTCAAGTAATTCAGAACAAACCCTAGCAAATACTCCCTTCATGATCTCGGGACAATTTTCATAATTATATTGGGCAAACATAAAAAATATTCATGAATATAAAATTAAATAAAAATAATATATTAAAAAATGTAGTTTATTGACTTTTATTAGTGTAAAATATTTCCTTTTCACATGGGTGAAAGTAGGGTTGTGACATCCAAATAAAACAGGTGTAAAAGTAGACGTGGGACGGAAGTAGTATTTACTTTGACACATAATAATCCCCTTTTATACCTTATATTTTGCACTCCCTCTGTTTCACATGAATTTACATACTTTTCTTATTTGGACGTCCCACATAAATTTGCACACTACTAAAAAAAAGAAACACTGATTTACGTGTGTACTCACAAACCTATACATATATTTATCCATATGTCACTACTTTATATATAAAACACATTTTCATTAAAAAATGTGTTGTCACGTAGGGTGCAAATTTTTACGGGAGAGAGGAAGTATATTATTATTAGCCCAATAAGTGGCAAACGCCTATCCGCCCATGCAAGTTATTCTAAGCAGTGTTTTCATAACCGGACCGGTGACCAAACCGGACAAGGCACCGGTTCACGGTTCAACCGGTCCAACCGGTTGGATCAGCGGTTCAACCGTTAAAATAATTTATACCTATTTTTTAGTATTTTATATGTTAAATAAAATAAATATTCACTTGTAAAATTAAATAAAAATAATAGAGTCATAAAATAACAATACAAAATACAAAAGAGACAAAATAACTCAATCAAAATAGATTTTCTTTAATATCTTCTTAGTTCTTCAACAGTTGAGATTTTTTTTCTCTGAAAAATAGGTTTTTGGGTTTTGGTTTGATTAGGATTAAGAAGATAAATAAAAATAAGTAAAAAATATAAATATTAATATTTTTTTTAAAAAAGACCGGTTTAACCGGTTCTGACCGGTTTTGAGCGGTTCTGACCGGTTTTGAGCGGGTTTGACCGGTTCAACCGTAAAAACGGTTTTTTGGGTGTAACCGGACCGGTTCCGTGACCGGTTCCCGGTTCAACCGGTTGAACCGGCCGGTTCGGTCCGGTTCTGAAAACAGTGATTCTAAGTATTTATTTGGTTTTTTTAAAAAAATTTTTATTGTGTACAGTTTTCTTTTTTGATAATTACATGAAATGTTTCAAGAGATTAATTGAGACCTAAATTCACTTCTTACTTTAATGCCTTTTTCTTTTTTCTATGTCTTTTCACTGTGATAACCTACATTATTGAATATTAACTAATTATAGTTGGGAAGGATTATTATTAATTCCACTAACATGCCCCAGATATGGTTATAAGGTGTTTTGATTCAAAATTTTAATGATAATGGTTAACTCTAATTTTAAAATAATATCCAAGAAAAATAATATCCATTTTTTTATCGGTAAATGTTAGTTGTTAGTAGTTGGAAGTTAGTTACACCAAGTCCCTAAACACTCAATAAACTCCTAGTCAATTTTATATCTCCTATCTCCAATTCGTTTCCAGAAGGAATCGAACCCGGGTCACTCACTCAAGTGAGGAATCATATCCATTAATTTGTTGATATATTTGATTATGCAGTCGGACTATTATGAAATAATTTGTACTATGCAATTGATCATTTATAGCAATTTTTTTTTAAATAAATAACTAATTAATACTACAACCTGATAGCTATTAAATAACGAATTAATATTATTAAAAATACAAAATAATTATACCATAAAATTAATTTACGTAAGACTTTGGGCTGATTATGATAGTCTATATCACTTGCGACCAAGGTTTGAAATTTCGCGAAATTTCGCCGAAATTTCGGAAATTAGAGGGTACCGATATGGAAATTCACTTGAACGATTATTTTTCCAAAATTTCGGTCAAATTTCGGGAAAATTTAGGAAATTTCGGGAAATTTCGGTTACTATATCGATATCGGTCCAGAGTAATTCAAAATGTGCAGATTATCGAGAAATATCGTGGAAATTTCGGTAATTTTTCGGTCAAAATTTCGGAAAATAATTTTTTATTTTTTTTTCAACTCTGAATCCTCGGGACTTGGTACCATTATTGCTTAGACCAAGATGGTCTTTCTTCTTTTACATTTGAGGCTCATAGGACATCATTTTGGTATTAGTTGTGTAATATTCAATAATTATCAACAATTGTTATATCGTTTTATATTTCTTACGTATGTTTTATTGATATGTTTGTTGTAAGATTCTCATTTTATTGAGATTTTAAGTTCAATTAATGTATTAAGACTAGTAATAATATTGTCTAAAATTTCATGTTAAATTTCCATTATTTTAATGAAATTTTCGTAAATTTTCTATTTTTTACCGATATCGATATTTCTACCTATATATCCATAAATTCAGGGTACCGATATTTCCGTCGATACCGATATTTTCATCCTTGCTTGCGACTAAAATATCAATATATTTTCTATATTTGTCATTCGGAACTCTATCTGAGATGCCATCATACATGAATGTACATGCAATTAGGGGACAGTTGATTAGTTTAATTACCAAATCAAACAAAATAATAAAAACTGAACAAATCGTAATTTAAGAAAATTAAAACCGAAAATAAACTGTACCAAAATCGAACTATTACCGAGATACTTGTTTCAGTTTGGTGAGTTATCCACATAAGTGAATTATAAATACTCCCTACATCCCCGAAATTTATTCTCAATTTTGCATTTTCGTCTGTCCCCCAAATTTATTCTCATTTTTCTTTTAAAAAATACTATAATTTTATTATCACACTCACAAACAACCACTTTATTTTCTAGTGGACCCACAATTATTCCACAATATCCTCACATTATCTACTTTATTTCACTTTTCTAAAACTCGTGCTCATACAAATGAGAATAAATTTGGGGGACGGAGTGAGTATTATTTAATGAGTAGGTCTCTTGTGCATAAAGTGCATTTATTTTTAATATAATTATATAAAATATTACCGAAAAATCGCACATGTTACTAATGAAAAGTATACTTTTAAAAGTAGACTTTTCAGTAATAACACGTGCGATTTTTCAATAATAATTATTGTAACTTTTTAAAAATATACTTGAGTTGCACGATGCATCTGGTGCACACAAGACTATAGCTTATATAATACTCTCTCCGTCCATAAAAATTTTTTTTGTTTGCACTTGATTTAATGAAATATGTCGGAGGATATTACGAGATATTGTGAGGTCCATTTATGAATAAAATGATTGTTTATGAAAAATATGTCATAGTATATTTTTATTCTCTTCTTTATAAATGGACTTCACAATACTCCCATAATACACTCGACATATCACATTAAATCACGTGTAAACAAGTAAACACATTTTTTGTGTGGTCGGAGGTAGTATATTATTTTTGTAACATTTATTAAAATATAATTTTATTGAGTAGGTTTTATATGAAATTGATTAAGGATAAGCTTATCATGAAACAATTTAAGAGTATCATACATTTGACTAAGAGTGTCAAAGATTTCATCAGGAGTATTAAAAGTTTGAGTCAATAAAATCTATAGCATTTGTAATATAATATTATCGACCGAGATTTTAAATACTTCTGATAAGATTTTTGTCAGTACAAAAATCAGTTATATAAGGGTTAATAAACTCCATTCCCTGATCTGATCTGATCCTGACGATGCTCTGACCTTGTTCAGTACTCAGTTTCTTGAGTAAATCTGGAAGCTTAACCTGAGTCTCCTTCTTGTTCAGCAAGAAAATAACCCATGTATACCTGTAATAATCATAAAAAACAAGTACTGCATATTTTCTACCATTAATGCTGACCGGAGTGATTGGTCCAAATAGATCCATGTGCAGAAGTTGAAGCACTCTGTCAGTTGAGAAGGCATTCTTTTCCTTGAATGAAGCTTTTGTTTGCTTGCCTTCCTGACATGCTCAGCACACGTGGTCCTTGCTAAAAACTTCATTGGGAAGACTTTCTACAAGAGAAAGTTGAGAAATCTTGTTAATAATCTTGAAGGTCAAGTGGCTCAAGCGTTTATGCCAAAGCCAACTGAGTTCCGTAGAACTTTTAGCAAGTAAACAGGTCTAAGGAGAGCTGCTCTTAAAGTCAGCAAAGTATACATCACCTCTCCTTACACCTGTGATTAGAACCTGCAATGTAGATTTATCTTTAACAAGACATATATTTTATGTAAAATTTACACTATATCCTCGATCACAAAACTGATTAACGGATACCAGTTTATGCCTAAGACCCTCAACATAGGACACATTAAGCACTCGGATTGAGCCGATAACAAGAGTACCAGACCCTCTGGTGAAACCCTTAGAGTTATCACCAAAAGTAACCTGCGGGCCTTCTTGAGCAATGTAATCCTGAAGGAGATCACGGAAATCGGTCATGTGCTTTGAAAATTCTGAGTCTAGATACCACTTTCCCTTCTATGGATCCCCATTCTTCTTCTTGCAGCCCGCAGCGACCTGAAAATAATCAGGCTTCAGGTACCCATCTTGTATTGGGTCCTATGGTGTCAGCCATACCCTTCGAAATCCAAACCTGTCTTACTACCCTGATGGCATCAGAGGTATAGATTTGTCTTCCTGAAACATCTACATACACCGTTCTCTTCTTCCTTGGTGCCTTGGAAGTCGATGGTGTATGGGTGTCAGCCTGAGGTGCGGAGGCCCTAGATTTCTTCTTGGGGGGCGGCCTACGATTCCCCTTTGGCCTGGGTGCAGTGGGCCTGGGTGTGTCCTAGGAAGGAGTAGCTCGTTCCTGACCTCTAGGCACATGAGGTCTAGTCTAAGCGTTATTCGAATCAGAATTCCATTGCCCTTCAGGAACCACCCGGTTTGTCCTTCTCCTGAAAGGATTGAGACGCTCCTGATGGGCCCTGCACCCTCATCTGAGGCTTCTGGACCTGAGTGTCATTTGGCTTCCTTTGGCCCAAATTTCCTCTGTCTTGAGTATTCCTCGGCTGGACCTGAGGCTTAGTCAGAGCAGTATTCTTAGGCTGAGCGTGAGAGGTACTCAGAGCTGAGTTCCTTCGTGGATTTCCTCCGTCTTGAGCATTCTTAGGCTGAGCCTTAGGTTTACTCGGGGCAGAGTTCCTTCAGGACTGATTCTTCCTAGGCTTAGCGTTAGGTTTACTCTCGTCCGTCTTCCTCGACGTCTGATGAGGTTCCTGGGCCTGTTCCTCAAGTTCTGGCCTAGGTTATTCAGTTAGTTGCCCGACGGGTTCAGTGGACTCTTCATCCTTCCCTAAGACACTAGCCTGATGAGCAATACCTTTGCCTTTGTCATCAGATTGGGCAGGGACAAACACCATTTTGGAGTTGCTTCCTGAAGCACCCCTGTTTCGATCGTGAGAACTCTTCGGGTTGTAACCCAATCCTGCTTTATTACCGTCAGTCCGCTGAGAGATCATGGTTAACCTTTTAACCGCTTGGGTCGATTGGTATAACTTCTCCAGCTGATAGTTTAGGTACTCATTTTCTTTTCTCAGGGACTCAATTTCAGTGGTGTATGTTTGCAGCAGGTTCTGTCGTGCGATCATTCTGACGAGCAATATGTTCAGCATTGCGGCGAGCTTCTAACTCAACATTAAGTTCTTCCTGAAGAGCGATACACTAAAAAACAAGTTCTTCCTAAAGTGCGAACTGCTCAACATCGCGATTGTCAGTAAGTGGGGTGCTGAGAGCTCTTAGCCATTCGACCTCAATCCGAGCTCCCTCATAACCATTTTGAGCATCAGGAGATCTTCATGAAGTCTCACCAACCTTAGTGTTTCATCAGTATCCTTCACCTTGATTATCTCAACGAGGCAAGCGTTTTCAACACTCAGTTGTGCATTTACCTCCATTGTGTGAGTATGAGTCTCTTGCAGCCTTGAGAAATCAGCTATCAATTGCTCTAAAGGGAGCTGAAGGTTGAGATCTCTTGCTGAGTCTGAGCTAGGCTCAGGTGCGTGATCAGGAGAAGAGGCAGAAGAGCATACTTCATCATCTGCCATGAGACATATGTCATTAGACTCCTCATCGGAGAGAGATCAGGGGATCGACGTCCTGGGCCATCCAAATCCAAAGATTCTTCAGCAAGCATAGCTCTCTAATCTAACGCCCTCAGATCTCTCTACGTTCTCTGATCTTCTCTCTCTCGAGCAGTGAGTTCCGGATAATCGTACTGATAGTTTCCGATTTTCTTGCAGTGATAGCACATATCTACATCACTAACACCCGTTTTATCAGTATACTTTTTACCTTCTGGTTCCCTCCAGCTCCTTGAGCTTCTCTTTTGTCTGGAGCTGGATCATCTGGGATCCTGTTCATCTCTCATTCCGGAGTTCCTTTCTTCTCTCCGACGCCTAGGCTCATCACGTTTCCTCCTGGAGTCTGAACCCCTCCTCTCTTCCCTCCGGGGGCTAGACCTTCTGGGGCTGGAATATATCCTCTTATCCCTGGCCATTAGTGTAAAATTTCTTATACCTGCCAAATCGTGAGTTGAGCTACTCTAACCTCCAGGCCATCAGGCTGTACTCCTCGGCCAGTTCGTCTCTCTTCAATTCCTTCAGGGATCTGGATCCAACCTCAAGCTTAGGAGTGGCTTTAAGAGCCAGGCTCTTTTCCTTCTCAGACGTCCTCACTGACCTCATTCTTCTTCTTCTTCTTCTTCTTCTTCTTCTTCTTCTTCTTCTTCTT
>JAPKLY010000042.1:530696-584743 GCA_026898435.1 Prunella vulgaris
TCGAGGTCGAATTCAAGAGCCTTTAGCTCAGAGAAGAGATGAGTAGTAGAGACACTCATAAGATACTGAGTGTTTTTCAACATGATAACACATGTATCCCATCTTTCAGGGAGACAGTTCAAGATTTTTTAGGGCGCCTCCCTCTTGGGAACCTCCTTCCCAAGGGTTGCCAGCTCGTCCATCAGCTTGATGAAACGAGATTCCATCTGGTCAATCGACTCTCCCTCCAGCATCCTGAAGCTTTCGAACTTCCTGATAGACAAATCTCTTCTATTCTTCTTGATCTTCTCAGATCCTTCGCTCATATCTGCCAAAGTATCAAAACTTTCTTTGGAAGTCTTCAGATTCATGAGCCTTATTGAGTCCTCATAAGGAACAGTGTGGAGTATAATGTTCTTAGCAACATTATCCAGTCCGATTTGCTTAATCTGATCAGATGTAAGCGCAGACCTCTCCACTGGCGCTTCTCCTGCCTGAGGAACTGGTAAACCACGAGCAACGGGCCAGGTAGTTGATCTGTTGGTCATGAACTTGATGGGTCCATCCTCGATCACCCTGTGCATCTGGTCATGAATGGAGTAGAGGTGGGCAAGAACCCTGAACTTCTAATAATCATAGTTAATCACAGAGAACTCAGGAAGATTAATTTGATCAGATGTAAGCGCGGACCTCTCCACTGGCTCTTCTCCTGGTTAAGGAACTGGTACTAATTCAGCAACCGGCCAGGTTACAGATCAATTGGTCATGAATTTGATAGGTCCTTCCTCGATCACCCTGTACATCTGATCATGAATGGCATAATGATGTGCGCGGACCCTGAATTTCCAATAATCATAGTTAACAACAGAGAACTCAAGTAGGCTAGCCTCAAGGCGCTTAGAAGAAGATTTCATGATAATGTAGTGTTTAGAAACAAAGATCTAGTCCAGGTAGACCACCAAAAGTTTCACCTCCTGAAACTATCAGTACTCAAAGTCAGTGGTCTTTTGAACCACTGTTCTGAGACCATTTGTTGGTCTCAAGATGAGTATAATCAGTGTTTTCCAATTTCAGGAAAATCCTCTTTCAAAACTCAGTCAGGAAGATCCTGAGGGTGCTCACTGAACCGACAGTCTCATGGACAGCAGAGACATGTCAATTAGGAACCAAAGAAACTGAATCTCAAGAAATGTGCTCTCGAAAGCTCAGTAGCGATAACCCACCTACTGACCGCTTAGAATGCTAGTCAGTTGGATAACTATCTCAGTAAGCTAGAGTTATGTGCGGAAGTGAGCCCTTAAGTTCTACTGGTTTTAGTTTCCTGAAAACTGATTTCCGCTTTGCTTAGAAATAGTTGTTAAGACTGGTACACAAGTTAATGCTCAGGAGAATTGATTTCTCCTTAATTTGTAAAACGATGTTGAATGTTCAGTTTATAATGATAACAATTTATGATCCTGAATGATAAAGTAAATCAGCACTCATGGGCATTTTTAACGTGGTTCAGAGATAACCAACTCCTACGTCCATGACCTGATTTAACGGGAAGTAATCCTCTCCACTGAGAATTGGTACTTGTGTTTTAACGTGCCAAGGTGCATGGATAACCTCATTCCTCTCTAAGGAGCTCGACCCCTGGGCATTTCACAAGTCTCAGTCCTTCCTACCAACCTTCTGACAAATTGAGGGGTTTGACTTTATGGTTTCCAACTAAGGGTGTGGTAATCTTTGCTAACAAAACAAAGTTAAGGATAAGGATTATCACTCTAAGCAAATTACAGATTGATTCCTACTACAACATAAGAGAAATTTAAATTGCAGAGTGTTGTTTGAAGTAAGCTTTTAGCACTTGGAATCTGGAGATTTTCAATTGCTTGGAAATTTCCCGTAACCTTGAATGGGTGCACGGTCTTCTGTATTTATAGGAAGATCTTTTCAAATTTTCCTATATTAGGTAGGTACAGACGGAGTTGTATTTGATTTGAATTTTCCACGCTTAGAATGAAGATTCTCTGATCCACCTTCTATAGGTCTGAGGAGCATTAAATACAGTGCAGACTTCGTACATACATGCCGCCTTCTCACTGGCTGTTTGTTCAAATGGCTAATTCTTGATGCGACTTTATGCTTCCTCGTACATTTAAAACTCTGAGTATCTCGTTCTTTACTAAGGTCAAATGTTTGTCTTATTCAGAGTTGTTGACATTCCTTTTGTTCCTCAAGTGTTAACATAAATGTTAACTCTCATTGCTTCAGTAATCTTTTCTATCAGGATCTTATGAATGCCAGTAAGAGATGACTCAGCCTGATTACTCAAGCTACATCCGCCCTCACTGAGTAAGTCCTGACCTGAGCATGCTTAGAGTACTCAGTAGGAACATCATCAGTGGAAACCTTCAGGATGACTTCTCTTAATCTTCAGGACGATCTCCAGGTTTTTCAGGATCAGCTTCAGGTCGGTCGTCTTCAGGACGAACTCTGACCTTCATGATTGAATGCCTTCTTGACTTCAGATCTTCAGGACATCTCCAACAGTCTTCAGTCTTTAGTGCGTTCCCCATGAACTGAATACATGTGAATAGAAAAACTATTCTAACCTGGTCTATCCTGAATTCTATCATCCTGACAAACTATACTTTGGCAAATTCATCAAGGGGTTTTGGGATCTGAATCAAAATACTTAGATTGTATCCCAACAAGCCCTCATTCTGATATTCCAGAAGTCATAGCACTCTACTGAGAACTGGGCATCTTGTGATGAGACATATAGTTAAGAGGATTGACTCTCATGTTTGAATCGGAGCTTCCTACTACATTGGTTGTAACTCTAGTAGGTGCATTGCTGATGTTGGTGGATGCTTCTACATTAGTAGACATCTTACCAAGGTGGTTAGTAAGATTAGTTCAGTTGACCACAAAAACGACACAAATCAGTGGTTCTTAGAACCCCTACTCTGATACCACTTGTTGGTCCCAAAAAGAGCAAACATGTGTATGGGGGGAGGGGGAATCCTAGAGCTGTCAACTGGGCTGGCCCAGCCCGGTTGTCACAATGCCATGATTTTTTGGGCCCATCTTGGCCCTAGGCAGGCTGCCGGGCAATTGGGCCAAATCGGCCCTTTTTAAAAAAAAAAAAATTAAATTTCTAAATACATGCAACAAACTAGTGTAAAATAAACACAATCATCATGTTGCATATGTTATAGGCTAGTCCACCTTTAAAGAAAGAAAATATGAAAGATAGCAAGCACACAAAAATCATAGTCACACAAAGTTATAGTCTAATATCATCACAATTCACAACATTCAACCAACAAAAATATCACAACTCACAACCAATAAACCATATAATAAGTATGAATTACAATTTAATAACAAACGTACGAAATTCAATAGAGGCAATTTCTGTATAACAACGCTCACAAAATATGAATGAAAATCTGCACAACTAACAATTCAATAAAGGCTATCACTATCTTCATCCACTTATCTCTGGAAAAAAGATCTAAAATTTTAACATCTCATCAACATCTAGTTCGACTTCTATGACAACTTCATCTCCCATTTCACTGATTTCGCTGAAAATGACAAGTACCACATGCTTAATGAGGCTATCATTTGTATGTTGTACAATTCACCAATGCAGGTTTAATCTAATTACCAAGAAAATAAAACCCACAAAAGTTTGTTTTTGATAGATATAATAAAACTTCAATTCGTCACAAACTTTGGGATTTTATTTTGTAATATAACTACATGATAAATCACTAAAATTAATTTTCAAAGTAACTCTGCAGATGAAATGTAAATTTTACCTATTCTGTATCCTTGCCTTGCCTATGGTAGAATATGGTGAACCCCCACAACCATGACTTACAACATAAATGGGGCCGACATGGCTATGGACTGGCGCAGTGGCTGCGACCTGCGAGGGAGGAAGTGCTGGCATGGTTGTATGCCTATGGCCTGTGGGATGTGGCTATCGCAGCCAGTGACAGTGAGTGGACGCGGAGTGGGTGGCTGTCGCTGCGAGCGGAGGCAGAGCCGGCGTGGGAGGCAGGGGTCAGGGCGTGTGTTGTGTCCGATCAGGGCGGAGCACGGCTTTGCTACATGGGACGTGGGTTAGGGTAGTAGGGACATTAGGATTTTTCTATTCATTTGAGCATTGTGAGAATTGAAATTGAAGGGCTGGGTTAGGGAGTGCGTTGGCGTGTTCAACTTAAAATTTTAAAAAAATTAATTCTAGCGGGCCAGCCCTGGCCCGAGCCCGACGGGCCTAGCGGGCCGGGCCAAATAGGCACATTTCTTTTCGGGCCAGTATTTTCTGGGCCCGTCCTGCCCTTAAGGCCGAATTTTCCCGAGCCGGGCCCATTTTGACAACTCTAGGGAATCACCTGTAAGTGAAAAACTATTGACAAATGCTAAACACAGGAGACTTCAAATAACTAACACAATGTACTTTTGTCTTAGCAAAAGTACCTGTGTGACTTCGACAGGGGACCTTGAGGTAGCCTGTTGAAGTTATAATGAGACTGGTGATTGATACCTTTCCAACTGCAAGGTTGGGCGACCTGTGAGTTGAATAACTATCAATACTAGCCTGTAGGCAACATATTAAAGTTTAAGACAAATTTTATACCCTTGAAACGATTTTTACTCCCAACACACACAAATGAAGTAAAGTAGTAAATGACACATATTCCTTATAGTGTTTCAGAGTTAAACTCTCCTACATCCACTTTTCCTGATTTAACAAGAGAATTCATTCTCTTGGAATTCCTTGATTTATAGTGCCAAGATACACTGACCAAGAACATAACTTATGTCTTGATCACTAGGATTGTTCTGAGTCCTAGT
Source organism: Prunella vulgaris (assembly GCA_026898435.1). NCBI lineage: Eukaryota > Viridiplantae > Streptophyta > Magnoliopsida > Lamiales > Lamiaceae > Prunella > Prunella vulgaris. The sequence continues at coordinate 535,533 of JAPKLY010000042.1, forward strand.
CCTCCCCAGATTTCAGTCTGAGAAATATTCTCATATTACTCTCCACCTAGACATCACAACTTTTGACTTTGAGTAGGTTCCATCTAAGTTGAGATAGCCCTTACAATGAGGTGTGATATCTGGGCTGGACTATCTCAGTTAGGCTTCTAAGGATATTATAATGAAAGCCTAGAATACAGAGTAGAACTCTAAATGGATGAAGACACTTGGGAAACTATTGATTTTTTGAGTGCTTTCTTGAATGCCTTGAAGATTGAGTTCTTGAGTATTTCTCGTTCTTCTCTTCATCTTCAGACTCTGTATTTATAGACATGATTTGAAAAACTTTCTGTTGGAGAGAAAGTTTTTAATCATGCTATTTTTGTAAACCAACATTCTTCAAAATTTCATGCAAAAAATCCTAAGTATTAATTAGTGAATGCTCATTAAATGCTTGTTGGAATTAGTGCAGACACCTTCGTAGTTTGTGTCATCCTAGGTTGTTGTTTGCTTTGGACTTTGGTTTTGTTAGGTCAGTAAACTTTGTGTCAGGTCCGTATATATGTGACAGCTTCTTATTGGTTCAAGTCTGAAGGTTCTCAGACCAGTCAAACAACTCTTTTTAAGTCCACTGTCACTTTATCAGAAGACTTGGAACATTCCTTTTGTTGTATTTAATTGTTCTCCAAGTGTTGCACCAACCTTATTAAATATTTAGTAACATTTTAATGCTTCAGGGGACTTTAGACAGCGAGGTTGCAACTCCCCTATGTTGAGGTTGAGCTTTAGCTTAGTTTCTCTTAGGTACATGGAGGTTAACTTCTCCTCTGGTGGGTGTACTTATCAATTAGGCATCAGACTTATTAATCTTCATAGGCGAGTTCATATGTAGTCTTCAAGTGGCTTGAACTATCATGTCAACGTTTTTCAGCCTCTAACAAGTAGGCTGTTCCACTAGACCTTATTGCAACTACTTTACAACTATACTTAGAAATTTTGGGATTAAATCAAAACATTATTCCATACATTTCCCAACATAAACTTTTTAAAATTTGTTTTTAAATAAATTTAAAACAGAAATATACTCCCTCCGTCCCGTAGAAATTTGCACCCTACGGGACGTCACATTTTTTAAGAAAAATGTGTTTTATATATAAAGTAGTGGCTAATGGGTAATTATGTGTACATTTTAATTTGTGAGTGTGCACACAAATCAATGTTGTCTTTTTTAGTAATGTGCAAATTTGTGTGTGATGTCAAAATAAGGAAAGTGTGCAAGTTATTGTGGGACAGAGGGAGTATAATATATTATTGAGTAAGTCTCTTGTGCACCATGTGCACCGTACAACTCAATGATATTTTTAAAAAGTTATTTTTATTATAACTGAAAATTTATATTTATTATTATTGAAAAGTTACTTTTTAAAAAAAAATTATAATAAGAGTTTATAGATTTTTACGTCCCGTAACTTTGCCCTAATATGATTACGGTCCACATGGAATATAGATTTTGAAATTAATCCTGTAAGTATGATTTTTTTTTGAATTTGATCCTTTTACCTGCTATAACCTAACAGGTAACCCATAATTTTTTTTAATTTTTTTTACCAAACACATGACATATATATACAATTATAATTAATTAATAATTAAGCAAACTATAATTAATTTACACAGGACATTTATATATACACACATCATATATAACTATGTATGTATATATTTAGCTTTTTAATTAATTAATATTTTATAATATAATAAATACTACACTTAATTTCTAAACAACTATTTAATTATAATAATTATACTAATTATATAATTATTAAACAAATAACACACATATACAATTTTCAAGAATTTGACATGTGTAGGTTCTTTTTTAAATTATTTTACTTTATCATAAATTTTATTAAGATATATATATATATAATATAATATTGTTTATATATACATTAATATATAATATATATATATATATATATAGAAATTATATACGTATTAAGATCTTTTAAAAAAACTAACTAATTTAATTATGATATAAAAGTTATTTTATTGAGAACACAATACAGAATTCTTTAAACTATAAAGGTAATATTTTTGTCATAATATCTTGTTAGAATATTTTTCTATTTTCAATTATGAGATATATAAAATTTTCACTTAATTTTTTTTAAATAATATAATATTTTTAACTTGAGTATTATTTCAATTTCATAACTTCATGTAAATATTATTTAGGTTTTTATATACCTATATTATATATATTTAAATTTATTATAATATACTATTTACTATTTGTAACCAATTTTTGCTATTTGTAATGATATATATTAAGGTTATTTAAAATAATTTTTTTTGTAACGAAAAAAATAATATAGTTACAATAACTTATTTTTTGTAACCATTTAAATTTGGTTATAAATAAATTCGTTACAAAAAAAGCATTTTTTTATAGTGATAACAAACTATGTGCCTGTTTAACCATTGTTCTTTAATTTTTAGTCCGACCCGATCCACAATCCATCCCAAAAATTTTCTAACACATTTATTTAATGTAAAACATAATTATTATTCATAAAATATATTAAAAGTAATCCATGTAACGTGAGAAATATAATCATAATAATTATATAATAATTAAAAAATAACACACATATATATGCATATAGACACATATGCACTGTTCATCTTCTTAAAAAAAAATTCAACTCACAAATGCAGGTATTATTCATCACTTCATCTTCTTTTTAATTTCCTTTTTTATTTATATATGATGTATATAAATTTGTACATGTGTGTCCATGTATATGTGATTGTATATGTTTGTTATTTTTTTAATAATAATATAATTAGTATAATTATTATAATTATATAGTTGTTAAGAAATTAAGTGTAATATTTATTATATTATGAATATTAATTAATTATAAAGCTAGATATATACATACATAGCTATATATGATATATGTATGTGTATATAAATGCCCTGTGTAAATTAATTATAGTTTGCTTAATTATTAATTAATTATGATTGTATATATATGTCATGTGTTTAGTAAAAAAAAAATTTTTAAAAAAATCATGGGTTACCTGTTAGATAACCTGCTATAGCAGGTAAAATGATCAAATTAAAAAAAAATTCAAATTTATAGGACTAATTTCAAAATGTGTATTTCATGAAGACCGAAATCAAACTAGAGCAAAATTACGGGATGTAAAAATTTATAAACTCTTATAATAATAATATGTGTGATTTTTTTTATTAATAATAGGTATAACTACCTAAAAAAATATTTGAATTACACGGTGCATTTGGTGCATAGAAAACTAATGGTATACTATATTATTTGATTAGAAATAGTATGAGACATAATTAATAAATATCCGGAAAAAAAAAAGGAAAACCTAGGCATACATTTGAGAATGGACAAGTCTTGGGTAATCTCCTGAGCCAATTTACTTCACTGTCTTCTTTTAAATGTCATGATTTCGAATTGACCAAAGATACATATCAATTTAATTAAATAGTAATTAAATGTTTTTATATTTACCATAATTTTAGAGAAATTATTAATCCCTAAAAGCAATTATATTATTTTCAATGATTATTTGATATTATATGCATATATATATTTATAGGCTTAGTATTGTATGCATTAGTTGCACTGTGCAATTCAAGTTCATTTTTAAAAAAATTACACAAAATACTACTGAAATGTCACATATATTATTGCTGAAAAGTGTAACTTTTCAATAATAATTTGTGTAACTTTTCAATAATAAATAGTGTAACTGTTTAAAAATGCACTTGAATTGTACGATCTAACTGGTGCATAGGAGACTTACTGATATTTATATATAGTGCCTGTTTTGAAACACTAAAAATAACTTCTAGAAGCATTTTTTTTTAAAGTTATCTCCCACAATTTTTGAAAAAAATACTTATAAAAACTGTTTTGTAGCACTTTAAAACACACATATATAGAGTAAGTTGAAATTGTACGTGCAAATATGACATAATGGAGAAATAATTCCAAAGAATATTATTGAAGCACAGAGTACTAACAGTAAAACATGGATATTAAATCTGGAAGTATATATACATATACGTAAATGTATACGTCCCCACGAGTGGACAGATCTAGGGATGGACCCTGTCACTATTGTATGTTCCCCCACAGTAGGACAACATCCACCGTTGGATCCACTAGGTTGCATCGTAGCCACACCCCCACATATATATAATTAATCATGCTAATATGTACTTGAATATCCACTTTAATTTTTTGAGGGTAAACATTAATAATAAATAAATAATTGTGTAGGTACTTATTTATTGATGGAACCTATAAATTATTTGTATTAAATTAAGTTAAAAAAATACAAATACAGTGGATAGTTCTTAAATTATTCTCAATAAATTAATAACCTTTCTACACTAATAATTTATTTTGTTAAATTAATAAAGATAAAAGGGGTATTTGTATATATATTGATTCAATAGAGTGACTATTATTAAATAAGGATGAAAATATTTTTATATTTCCCGATATATCTGTGATATATCCATTTTCCGTGATCATTGATATTAATATTGGGTAGAAACAATATTTCTATAATATTCTTAAAAGATATAAAAAATATCGATAATCGGTTTGTAATATTAATATCGATTAAATTTTTACAAATTGAACCTAAAATATCGATAAATTTTGACAAAAATTTAAGAATAATGTATTTTATGTAAATTTATCATAATATAAAATATATTCATGTTATTTTATTAAATTTATGTACTATACGTTTGTTATTATTTTTTTAATAATTTTTTAATTAAATTAAAGATATCAATTTTTGATTTCGATATATCCATCAATGTTTTCATAAATTTAAGATCTCAATATTTTTATTGGTACCGATATTTTCAACCTTGATTTTATCAACATAAAAATTTAATAATTTCCTAATTATGTTTACAAAGATGCATAGAATAATTTAATAAAATATAAATTTATTGTGATTAATTATTAACTGAAATTCAAATCAAAATGAATTTCATATCTAACTTTAGATAAGCAGCCATTGTACTACTTCATATGACATATTTTTTTTAAAATACGGTATATCTCATTTATATAGTGTAATTCTTTCATCATAATTATGTATATATATTTAGTTTCACAATTATATATCCATTTTTTCTTGTAGTTAATACATGAATAATTAAATTTAAAGTTAATATCCCCATGTTTTTCTAATATAGTTAAGCTATACTCGATGAATATAAAAAATCTCTTTTAATAATAAATTATTAATTTAACAAATAATTAATACTACCTCATTAATTGATAAATTATAAACGTCCATATATTGTAATTAATTGATGTAAAGAGTTTCTACTGCATATATTGTGCATCTAATTAGTCTTTATTATTATGAAGTTAAGATCTCAAAATGTATAAGAATTAATAACATTAAATTTGATATAGAATTACTTCTAAGGTATGGTGCCATCTTTAAATTATTTATAAAATATTATAAAACGTTAAATATATACATCATTAAATTCCATATTAGTATTCATCTTTGATATGGAATCTAATACTGAAAATTTATTTTTTATACATATATATGTTCATTTCATCAATACATTCTACCTCCATACACAATAGTTTACATACTTTTTTTTATTGAAATGCTGCAAAACAATTTGATGTAGGTAAATTCTCACAAACTCATCTGTAACATTATTAAAAATTTGCATAAAATATGTACTTCGTTCGTTCGAAAACTACTTTCACACTTTCTTTATTTGAACGTCTCAACTATATTTTTACACACCTAAAAAGGAAACATTTTGCACTCACAAAAGTCAATAAAATACACATTTTTCTTATTTTATTATTTAACTTTACACTCACATACTTTTTTTTTTATTTGCGTGTCCAAAATTACTATGAAAGTAATTTTGGGACGGAGGGAGTACATACTTTTGTGACTAAAAATCATAATTCAACTACATTTTTATTTTATACATAAAAAATTAAATTATTTCTTATTTTATGTGGAGCAAAAAGTAGATTAATTATATGCTCCCTCCGTACCAAAATTAATTTTACAATTTCTATTTTGAAATGTTCAAAACTTTTTTTCACATCTTAAAAAGAAAATAATTAAATTAAACTCATAAAAATCAATAAAATACATTTTTTATTTTATTATTTAATTTTACACTAGTATATTTTATTTCTTCTAAAAGTGTGTGTGCCATTTCCTATAAAAATTAAATTGAAACAGATTAGTAATAATAAAAAATAATAATTAATAATAAGAAATGCAAGTAGTCAGCTTTTGAATAGGCCAATATTCTTCTCGGGATTGGCGGAAAAGACTTCCATTTCTCCTATAAATAAGGCCCTCTCCTCCCCCTAAACCTACAACTTTCTTATATTTCTCCTCTCTCTGTCTCTCTCCTCTCTCTCTCTCTCTACATATATATATATATATATATGTATGTATAGTGTTTCTTGTAGAAAACCCTATTTAATTAGGGTTGCAGAGGAGGATGGCTTTTAAGGAAATGGCCCTTTTCTTATTTTTCCACAGCTTTCTTGAACTGCATATCACCGTATACCTTGCAACCGCAGGCGACCTCCTTGTAGTTCAAGACAGCTGTGGGAAGATACGATGAGGCCCAAACACAATTCTCTCTCAGATTTGGTAATTCCATCTTTCTCTCTGTTTCTTTTTTTACAGTTATTACATCATTTTACTGCTCCAAAATTGTCCAAATAGATCGTTCAACCAGATCTGGAGAATTTTTAATATCGGCCGTTTTTATTTTATTTTATTTTATTTTGATGGTTTCAGCTCAATAAATTGCATTTAATTTGAGTGATGGATATTAAATTAGTTGTGGTTTTCATCTGGTCAATTACATTTAATTACGGGGCAATCATGATTTAATTATCTGAATTGATGTGATTGTATGATAATTGGTGTGTTAATTAATCCTTTTTTATATATATATATATATTATTTTTTGATATAGACAATATTTTATTTTAATTTTTTTACTAGAATTTAAATCCATTTCTTTTAATTTCTGCAACGAGTATTTAGTGGTTAGGATCTATATTAATTTAGCCATTTCAAAAATTTGTACAGCCTGTACTTTATTTCAAAATATTATTGTTGTAGGTTTTAAATAAATTTAAGTTATTGCTGCTGGTTTTTTCAATTGATGTGTAATTACACATCCATATATAATTAATTTTCAATAATTTTTGGCTACACATATGTGCTTCCAGGACCACATTTGCGATCTCAATCTTTTTATTCAACCACCACATTAATCCATTTATATAAATCAATTGATGCATCATTCCTAGTTACAAATATTGCTCAATTTATATTGAATTCTGGATCGATTTTCAAAATAAAAATATATATGTTTGGGGGGATTTACATATATATTGATTTTAGAAAGTTGTTGTATTTACAAATTGATTCAAAATATTCGCACAGACACACAATTTTTTATTTTTTTTTATTAGAAGTGTATTTTTTTATATATATGTACAGAATTAATTTGTATTTAGTTTTATGTTTTTTGAACAAAATTTCCAATTTTTAACACCTTGATATTCTGATGATCGATCTAACTAATGCTATTTGGGTTTTTCCATTGATGATTTTTTTTCCTGATGATTTCTGTGATAATTAATTGATTAATATATATTTGAGTAAATTACTGAAAAATTATACTATAAAAGATACAATTGAAAAGTTATACTATAAAAGATACACTTGAAAAGTTACACTATAAAAGATACACTTTTCAGTAATAAATTCATGTGTAACTTTTCAGTAGTATTTTGTGTAACTTTTAAAAAATGAACTTGAGTTGCACCATGTAACTAATGCATACAAGACTAATCCAATATATTTATATGGGAAAAATCAAAAAGAGAAAAAAGGTTGTAGGAAAACTAGGGTTTTTCCCCCTTAGTTTCACCAACAATGGTAAAAAGAATCATTTGCAACAAGAAAAACAAGAAGGCTGTTTTGTCTTGTTAAGGCTGTCATGCCTATGGATCCGATCTTAATGTTCCCTGTCCACTCTTTGGATGAGAAAATATTTAAGCCAACATTAATTTATTTAATGTGCAAAATATATAATTATTTAATTTAGAAAGTTGATTGATTGGCTCATATTCAATGCCACTCTGGAATTGGTTTATATTAATTGACAAAATTTGATTTTTATATATTTACAGTCCTATATAAGTGTGTATTTTTCACTCTTTGGACGAGAAATTTAAGCCAACATTAATTTATTTAATATGCGAAATAATAATTTAAATTAGAAAGTTGAGTATTGTTTGGCACATATTCAATGCCACCCTGGAATTGGTCTATATTAATTGACAAAAAATTGATTTTATATATTTACAGTCCTATAATTAAATGTGTATTTTTTCACTCTTTGGATGAGAAATTTAATCCAACATTAATTTAATTACGTATGCCAATAATTAATTATTGATTGATTGGCTCATATTCAATGCCACGCTGGAATTGGTCTGTATTAATTAATGAAATTTTGATTTTATATATTTACAGTCCTACAAAGGTTTAACTATTCAATCATTATTGTACAACATTATTCAGCAATTTTCTGAAGTCACTATTTTGCAATTTTAATTGCATTTGTTCTAATTTATTTGTGGACCACATATTTCTTTGTTTTAACTTCATATTATTGTTAAATTTGGGGTATTAATTAATTTATTAATTCATCTTTATGTAATATTTCTTTCTTTTTATGTCTTTAAGGCTTGAGGGTTTTTTTTTTCAATTGTTTGAGTTAGTCTCTTGTGTATTAGTTGTATATTATAATTAGATATCGATGAAATTTAACTCTAACTTTAATTGAAACGTACATAATTTTTTTTTATCAGCAAAAGTTAAATTTTATTCATATAGAAAAAAAAAAAAGACAAGGGTACAAGAAATACCCCCAAGTTCAATATTTACAAAACTAGCAATCATTATCGGGTTTGCTAACCAATCAGAATATGAAAAATTTGAGCAATCTAAGCCATTTACATAAAACCAGCTCCAAAATCTCGCTTTGATCTCATCTACAACTTTGCCCTTGAAACATATATACGTAATTAAGTGAAACATGATATATAAATGAAATATGACATTATAAATTTGATTGAAAGTATAAAACCAAACGTGTAGTTAGCTCTAATTAATTACAGTAACGTGATGACAAGCGTTTAGGTTTTGCTGTAATTTTATGTCTTTTGTATTTTTATTCGATTATTATAGCTTTAAAATTCTCCTGATTATGCCTAATGGTAATACATTTCATTCAAAGATTCTTCTTGATAAGTTTAAATGTTTGTACAGAAATTAATTCGCTAGGGATAAATGTGTTCCATTCAAAAATTCTTAGTGTAACTCTCTTGTGCGTTAGTTGCATCGTATAACTCAAGCATATTTTTGAAAAATTACTGAAAAATCACACATTTTATTACTGAATTGTATCTTTAGTCAAACAAGTTATTACTTATATTGAATATTGCACAGTGCACCTCGTATACAAGACTAAGACAAACTCTAATTATGATAGAGTCCCATATAAAAACCGTATGTACATTTCGATTCGGCTGTGAGTAAGCCGTTGTCCAGACAAAAAATTATGTGAGACGAACTGATTTAATTTACTCTTTTACAAGGATGTGTTTAACCTTGATTCTTTCTCATTAGTTAGAGAGAGAGTGTGTGTACAAATGAATTGATGGTCCACCAGCAGGATCATGAGGAGCATCACATCAAGAGACATTTGATGATGATGATTAATTGGAGAAGATGCTAAAGGACTAGAGCTAGATGCCGTTATTATGTACCGTTCCAACCACGCTGGGACGGAATTATTGCCCCTTCCGTTGGCCTTTTCTTCCCTATTTTACGGATCTTGCTTACCCTAATTTTATCATCATTTTCTATTTCTAATCCTCTCTCTCTCGCTCTACATATATTTGTATTTGTACTACTTATTATTGATGTGACATTGCATCTTTAATTTATGTGCATTGTTTAATCTCAAAGTTGCTTGTATTTCTTTATTTACACTAATACACATTTACACTTAGAGAGAAAACTATCTAAATCAACCTCTCACTATAGAGAGCTGTTAATAATAGCTCTCTAAGTGGCTTTGGACTTAGATAAGTATCTTTAGAGAGCTCTTATTAGAGCAATAAGAGCTCTCTAAGTGTAAATCTGTATTAGTGTTAAGAGTATCAAGGGATGATATACAATACATTTCAGAGTTTTATTTGATTTACGGAGATGGTTTTCTGTGCACCAGTTGCACTGTGCAGCTTATATATATATTTAATTGAAACAGAATGTGGGAATTAGATTTGACTAGTTAATATATACAGATAGCTTATATACATATCTAAAATTTGTGGATTATATGCATATGAGAATTGATGATGCTACATTTATATATGGACTATACACAAAATGGTTAATATCGTACTACACACGTTACTTGCGTATATAATCCTAGTGAATTAGCTTTGGATCACGGGTTTAAAATTTACAAGGTACGATCAATTCGAAAATGAACTAGTCTGCAGAGTTTTATTCTGATTTAAAATGAACTTTCTTATTCATTAAATATGTGTTGAATTATAAATCCCCCAAAGTTAATTAGTTGGTATATATTTAGAACGGATATCGGGCGCAAAAAAAAGCGACTTCCGTTCATCTTGTACGGAAGTGTATATATAAAAAAATAAAAAGCTACTAATAGAGCTGTAATGAAGTTACATTATCATATAAAGGCAGAAAATTGTAAATTTGAGAGAGAGAATTTCTTAATATTTGATTGGAGCCGACAATTACCTAATAGTTGGAATTTATGTTTTCTTGTCACATTACTGTCTACAATATTATATATAATATCACAAGCCTTATGAGACAAATAATTCAAATTAATTAAATATATATATCTTGCGCGCCAACCTGGTTTGCATTTCTTGACATATGTACTGATGAATTTTGACCCCCACGTGAGATGATTTTACAAGATATATTGTAACATCAACTTTGTTATTATACCATTTGGATAGAAATGGTGAGAATAAATTTATATATATGTTCATTCCAAAGTGGCAATGACATAATATAAATAAATTTAAATAATTGTAGACCGTTTCTATTTCTGTATCGTTACACTCACATTGTGCGTATAAGTTTGTGCATGTATTCATCTCCGATCATTTCGATACACCCCTCTCAATTTTCATGTATATATTTCATTATCGGCATCTTTAACACGTGTATATATATAAGAGATTATAGTTAAAAGTCAAGGGGGTGAATTCATATTTATTAAAAGTTTAATTTATTCTTAAATATAACATAAAATTTAAAATATTCAAAGGGACTACACTCACACCCCATTCTTTTAGACAAGGATAAGAGGGTGATGGAACCTTCAGCTTGTTTGTAATAAAACAAAAGACCAAGTAGAGGAAAATGAGGGGACCTATATATATATATATATATATATATATATATATATTTTATCATAAATTAATTAACTTAGTAAAATTGGGAATTTAAGTGACGAAGACATTTGGATGTATTGAAACTTGAAGCAAAATTTAATCAGAGTTTTCAAACTCTGTAAATGTGGCCAGTTGCCTGGTCAACTGCAACTGCTAGTTTGATGGAGTCAACTTTGACTCTTTGGGAAAAATGGAGAGAGAATGGATGTGCATGGAACAATTATTACATTAATTTGTGACAAAAAAATATTATTAATATAATTAAATCATTAGTCTATCTTGTTACATTCTCGAAGATATAAAATTATGGATTCAGTCTTACTTATGCAAAATGACAATTGGCTATATAATTTTAGCAATGTTAACTTAAAAAAGATTTTTTTTAAGCTATTTTGAAATTTTAAGCAAAAAAATTAATTGAAAATGTTGGGAATGAACATTATTAGTTATAATATCAATATTTGATTTGGAAAAGATATGGTCTCTAGGTGTGCGGTGTTTTTGCATTCTGTCCGCGTATTAATTGCATTCTATGGCCCACACTGAAGGATTTATATTTAATGCGGATATGATTTGGATGAATAAATGTGATTCATGTGAATGAACCTCTCATTAGTGGTTTCAATGCTTTAATTTGGTATTAAAAAAATTTAAATGGGTGGTATTTATATAAAATAATTATCAAAATGGTTAAAAAAGAGTTTTGTGACATTACATAACCCAAAAAGAATTTAGCCAAGCAAAAATGGCTAATTTTTTTTTCCATATAATTAGATATAGGGGGTGAAAGATATGATAATAGATTTATTGAAACATATAGATTAATATAGCTAAAATGAGGAAAATATTTTTTTTTTAGAATCATGACTTAGAGAGAGTGACAAAATAAGAACCTTTATTTTTTTTACTGGTAAAATAAGGACAATAATTAATTTTCTTGGGCTGGTAAAATGAGGGTTGTAACTTTTCCAATTCATAATTTAAGAATTGTAATTTTTGTAAATTATAAATTAAGAACAAATTCAACCCAATTTTGGCGAATTCTAGTCTCAATCTAGCCCAATTGGGCTAATTAGCTCCATTTGCTATGATTGAGGCTGATTTGTCTGTAATTTGTCATATTTAAAAAATACAAATTTTATTTTATCGATCCAAAAAATTATAGTTCTCATTTTATCATCTTTTTTAAAATACATTCCTAAAAAGGAAAATCTCAAATGTAATGTAACATTAGATTTATAAAGTGAGAACGTGGAATGAAAAATGATAAATGCACGATTTTAAGATTGATACCCTCCATGCGCATACGAGGACTTGCTGATATTTTGAGTCTTTACTGTTGTTTCGTCTTAGATGTCTTTTTTAAACATCCACTTAATATTAAACTGAGTCTATTGTTAGTAGTTAGGTTAGTACATGAAGTCTCCAAATACCTAAGAATATCTCCAAATTAAATCTTATATTTTTCTCCTAATTCGTTCCCATCGAACTCGGGTTACTCACTCGAGCGAGGAGCCCGGTGGCCAGGTGAGCTAACCCACCTGTTACAAAACTCAGAACATTGTTCTTCGATCAATATAGTTAAGGCCTCCGTTTCCATCCATGTAGGGAGTGTTTTGTTTCATAGATTAGGGTGGATTAAGTCCCTCATTCTAAATAAAATTGTGTTTGATTTCTAGGATTTGAGCCGAGGATCAAATCCTGACCCGATATTTGAATTCAACCTAATCGTACACAAAAGGGATAACTTGATCCCAACTATTACATCGGATTAATATAAAAAAAAATCATAAATACCAAACACATACTATATATTTTAAAATTAGGATTGCATGCAATCAATACAATCGATTGAAATTATATCCTACTCAATCTATCATGTCTAGAAAATCAAACACCTCCTTAAGTAAAAAAATACAATAAATATTTAGATACTATATCATTAATTATATGACATATTAATAATTTCTTATGTAACCTAACATCATGGATCGATGGATCTACTTTGTACAAATGTTTTATGTAGGTGTTGGACTACGTACAACACATTAATCTAATTCTATATATATATATATATATATATATATATATATATCATTTACTCTCTCTACATATATATATATATACACCAACTTAATGGATTTTTTGAATTTGTTGATTAGGATTGTACGAGATTGTTGGGCATGGCAAATATGCCATATTAATCTAGGACCAACACACAAGCTGTTACACACCTCTGAATGTCTTTCTGTGAAACTATTTAATGCTAAAAAAGATATCAGCATATCATTTATTTCTGTGTTATTATTTATGCTATGTATATAGTACTATGGTACCAATCCCTGGTGGTCCAATTAATCCTTCAAAAAAAAAAAAAAAAAAACTTCAAATTTATTGAAAAATCGACAAAAAAATAAAAATAAAAAATCAATTAACTTCTGCATAACCATTATTACAAACTTTGTGGACGACTTCACAAAATATCCATGTCTCTTTGTACTCATAAGTGCTATGGTTCATTTGAAGGACATAACATCAAAATATATATATTGTTCTTATAGAGATCATACTTAGGGGCGTTTATTTCAAAATTTTCAATGGTATAGGGAATGAAATTTTATTTTCCTTTTTTACCTTTACATATATTGGATGAGAGCTTGTGTTCATGGTTGTTACATTTGTGCTCCAATTTTGTAATAAGTTGATAAAAAAGAAAGTTGTTGATTGTGGTATGGGGAATTGATTGAGGAGGATGATTATAGGATGAGATGAGTGTAATCAAATGGGGGTAATGATTACCTTATTTAGGAGGAAAATCAATGTTATGTACCTCATTTGTTCTCGTTATTTACTATAATTACTATATATGTATCCCCACTTCCATTACCATTAATAATTTTCATACCAAACACCCCTTACTTATATACTCACCTACTACTCCCTCCCGATTCATTTTAATCCTCATTTTCTGTTTTGATCACACAAATTAAGAAAGTAGTTTAATATCAGCAAATATTTATATAAAATGACTAATATACCCTCTCATAGTTATTAATGAATCATTTATAGTCATTTTGTCCTACCCATCACAAAATTTTAAGAGATGCATAGTTGGAAAAAACCTAATATCTCTTGGAAAATCAAAAGTGGAGGTTGTAAAATTTAAAAGAATTTTTCAATAAAACCGTTAAATTAAAATAGAGGGAGCTGTAAATTAGGCTTAAAAAAGAACACAGCTAGCATTGAACTTCATGTATGCATCACATAGTGTGTATATATATATATATATATATATCAAATTAATCTTTAAACTAATTAATCATCAAATTAATTAACATTTATATATGCTATATATATATAAAACCTATGCACAGTCTGTTAGAATTAGAATTTCATAAATCTTCTCCGAAGAAAATCTTAAAAAAGAAATTCAACTTATTTCAAGTCTGAAAGTTTCAGTGTGTATTATTAATTTTATGTACTTTTTTTTATAAAAAATAAAAATAAAAA
Organism: Prunella vulgaris; assembly: GCA_026898435.1. Lineage (NCBI taxonomy): Eukaryota > Viridiplantae > Streptophyta > Magnoliopsida > Lamiales > Lamiaceae > Prunella > Prunella vulgaris. Next base: position 550,622 of record JAPKLY010000042.1, read on the forward strand.
TAAAAATTAAGAGTGAATTTCAGTTTTCACTGTGTGTGGTATATAGTAATTCTTTAAATTACATTAGTATTAATTAATTTAATTTGTGTGTGCAGTAGCAGTAGCAGTAGGTGACAAAATCCAACCTTTTTTCACAGAAATGTATGAAATGAGAGATGAGGGGCAAAAAACAAAAGGGCAAACAAGATGAAGTATCAATTATTGATGACAAAGAGGAAAGAAAGCCAGGGAATCTTCCCCTGCAAAACTTCAGTTTTAATTTCACCACTCTCTCTGACTACTTATTACTTAATATTTTTCCAAATTCTTAATTAAAAAAAAAGAGTGATATATATACTTAGTTTAATTGTAAATTGTGAGCTGAATTATGAAAATTCAGGGTGCATAATTAAAAGATAAATATTTTTCCCAAAAAAAAGAAAAAGAAATTCAGAAATTATGACAACTACAAGCCCCAAACAATGATGTAAAAAAGAAGCTAGGATATAGAAAATCAAGAATGCAAAAGTTGAATATATGAAAATTAGGGTGAAGAACTCAGAATTGTAACAGAAATTCATGAATGATATATATATATACCTGGAGATGGATGGATGGATGGAGAAAAAAAGTCGAGTTTTCGTGTCGAAATTAAAGCCCGGGATAAGCATGTTTTCCCACAGCTATCTTGAACTTAAATCGAGAGATATTGATGATCAGAGAAGGTTGGTTGGATCAAAAAAATCAAGCATAAGAAGTTCAAGAAAGCTGTGGAAAAGCATGAATGGACTTAATAATTTGTTGAAGTGAAAGAAGAATATGGAAAGAGAGTGAATATTTATTTAATTAAAGGAAATGAATTTGCATGCCCATACAAAGTATAGTGTTGGACCACTCTAACACATTGTGTCTGTGTGTGTGTGTGAAAATTGCGCAGCTTTAAAGAGGAAGAAAGTTAGCAAAGTAGGGTTCACTTCACAAACAAGGCCAATTTTGCCCACATGTAGCCTGCTTTACTTGCAAGTGCTATGTGGGCCATATATTGCTTACACACACATACATATGTATACATCCATATTACATGATTAATATAGTAATTTTTGTGCGCACTAATTGCACTGTGCAGCTAGAGCTGACAAAATAGGCCGGCCCGAAAAGCACGGGTTTAAGGACAGGACGAGCCTAAAAATTATAGGCCCGAAAAGAACCGGACCTATTTGGCCCGGCAGGCCACTTGGGCCCGACCTGGGCTTAATAAGTATTTTTTAAAATTTATTTTTTATATAATACTTCTCTTGTGAATTTTAATATATTCTTATGAGTTATACTATTTTTATTTTTAAAAAAAATTCTATTTTGTATTCTTTTAATATTTTTAATAAGTATTTTATTTGTGTTAAGGTCAAGGAATATGTTCATTTTCATTGAAACTTTCTCAAAAGATATTTTAAATCAAAAAATATTATTTCAATTAATTAATTAATATGTATTATTAAAAATATTAATTAGATAATATTGACAATATTTTATTTAAAACTTTGATAATGTTACTTTATTAATTTGAAGTTCCTATGTTTGTTGGTATGAATTATAATTCAAATTTATTAGAGGGTTGTTGAATTAGTTGTTTAATTTTATTTTTTATGAATGTGAGTTTATAAAGGATTATTAGAAAATTATTGTTTGACTTTGTTTTTGTGAATTATACTTTATTAAGGTTTGTTGAATTATTGTTGTTTAAATATTATATAGAAATTTGAGTTTTATTTTAATTATTAAATTATTTTTGGTAAATTAAATAATATTTTATTACTATTTGAGTAGTATTTGTATACAAAATTACCAATTAATAAGATAAAATATAAAAAGCAAATATAATGGTGATATATTAAAAATAAAAAAAAAATTAAAAAAAAAATCGGACCAGTTTGGCCCGGTAGCCCGCCTTGGGCCAAGACGGGCTTGAAAATATATGGCACAAAAAGAACCGGGTCATGTCGGGCCCAGTTTGAAAAACACAACGGCGCAGTGAGCTGGTACCGGGCCGGGCCGGCCAATTTGATAGCTCTAATTAATATTATTATAAATAAAAATGGTTATCTAGTTAATTAGAGCTATCATTCTATGGTTTTAAACTTTGCCGATTAGGTTATATATGTCAATTCACTCCTTACGTGGGGGACCTTAAGATTTGATGAGAAATTAAAAGGAATCGATCGATTGGTGTGTTGATAAATAATATATGTAGTAATAAAAAGAAGAAAGAAATTGATGTGATTAGGATTTAAGTAGGTGCAACACATCACATGTTGTGTGCAGTCATCATGGACCAACCTCATAAGATTATTATGTAGATATATAGTGTTAATTAGTATGGTACCTATGAATGTCCTTAATAATTAATTGTCACAATATATATATATATATTATAAATAAAATTAATATATAGATATAGATATATGTAGATATAAAACAAAATGTAGTGTAAAAAAAAGTGAAAATGGAAAGGGCAAAATGATAAAACCATCCCATCCCCCATCACATGCTTGCATGTGCCCATGATCTCCCACCAATTTATTTGGTTTAAAAGGTATGGGTGTGTTTATGGACCCCCAATTTTTGTGTTTTTTTCTGCATCATACACACAAATTTATAATTTAATATATATATATATATATATATATATCAAGGAAATATATCTGTCAAAATGTTTGTAATGGCTAGAATAATCTGGATATCTTGATGAATGATTTGAAGTTATTGTCTACAACGTGCATAAGGAGCGGGAGAAGATGGTGTTGAAACATAAAATACCTCATCTACATTATAGAGGGCCATAAATAAAAGGTATAGTATTGTGTGAACGATACACATTATAAATTTTATGGTGAATAATAAATTATTCTAAGTATTTTTTTAGATTTGATTGTTATAGAGATAAATAATATAATATCTTGTATATGAATTAACACCACAAGAAACATGCCACAATAAATAAACTAAAATCATATTGTGTATGAACTAACACCACACTGTATATTAACTTACACTATACACTGAAATGTGTGCTACTGCGTGAAATGGAATATGTTGTGCAGAGAATTGTTATCGTGAGTATTATTCACAAAATACCCACTCTAAATAAAATACAATTACAAGAAATAAAAAAAACAATTTAATTATTTAAATAAGGTTTGTTGAAATTCTAGTTTTGAAGAGTATTAAATATTCTAATTTGACCAATTTATTGGAGGATAAAATTATAATTTTAGAGAGATTACTTGTAACAGATACGTTCTACTCGCATAGTAGATTGGTGTGGTATTTTTCAATCTCAAAATCGAACTATTGTGAGTGAGAAATTAATAACTGGAGTGAAAACAACACTACTGGTGTGGAGGAATTTTATGTGGGAAAAATTAATTAAAATAAGAGTGTTTTAATCTATTACACATAGAAAAACTAGTAAATGATTTTACTGTATATAAGTAGGAGTTTGTGTATGGTATTCAAATAAGGTTCATAGGACCCTAATCCATGAACCACATGAGCACACAAGAACGTGCACGTGCTGTTGACTACCCATCCAGCCGGCCGAGCCCAAGTCCAAATCCTGGGCCGTGGATCTTGGGTTGATCTTTAGTGTGAGTCTTTGCTCCTCTCTGATTTTTTGGAGACCTAAAATTACAGATCTGATTGATAGGTCTAAATTGGTGATCCAGAATACCTACGGACCAACTACATAAGCGATCCAGAATGCGGATCGTCTATATTAGCATTCGAATACGTTCCACATCAATGATCTGGCAGAGAGTTGTGAACTGCTATAGAGACAAAATACAAAACTGAGGATGACGGAACTAAAAAGTTCATGGTGGCGTGCCTGTACGATTTTAAGATGGAGGACAATAAGTATGTCATCAACCAAGTTGAAAAACTACATATTGTATTCCATAATATAGCTAAAGAGTGTATGCTCCGGCGAGACACGTCATCAGTTGTTGGCCGGAAGAAAAAAATGTGTATCGAATTGGAACTCTTTAAAAGGTTGGGATTTTTTATAAAAATCGTGAAGCTCAAGATTAAATTGAAAGTTGAGTAAAAGGTGGTGTATTTATATAGAATTAACCCTAGTAACTATTATAAATTTTAGGGTTAATTCTATATAAATATACCACCTTTTACTCAACTTTCAATTTAATCTTGAGCTTCACGATTATTGTAAAAAAATCCCAACATTTTAAAAAGTTTTAATTTGATACACATTTTTTTTTCGGCCAGCAACTGATGACGTGTCTCGCCGGAGCGCGTGAAATGTTGTCACGCTGGCGTACACGTGTGAAATACTTTTTTGGTTAATTCTATATAAATACTCCACCTTTTACTCAACTTTCAATTTAATCATGAGTTCACGATTATTATAAAATATCTCAACCTTTTAAAGAGTTTCAATTCGATACACATTTTTTTTCCGGCCAGCAACTGATGATGTGTCTCGTCGGAGCGCGTGAAATGTTGTCACGCTGGCGTAACCGTGTGAAATTAGTTTTTTATATATTTTTCCACATCATATATTATATATATATAAAATAACAACATTTTATATTAAAAATTATTTTTTGAATGAGAAATACTATGGAAAAAAACATTTTCCACCATATTCAAATGGACTTGAAATAACTGTGTTAATGGTACCGAATATCACCATTTAATTCTATGTAAATACACCACCTTTTATGGTTTTGATATTCGGTACCATTAACACAGTTTTTTCAAGTCCCTCTTGAATATGATGGAAAACATTTTTTTCCAAAGTATTTCTCATTCAAAAATATTTTTTAATATAAAATTTTGTTATTATATATATAATATATGATGTGGAAAAAAAATATAAAAAAGTAATTTCACAAGTACACACCAGCGTGACAACATTTCACGTGCTCAGGCGAGACCGTCATCAGTTACTGGCCGGAAAAAAAAAGTGTATCGAATTGAAACTCTTTAAAAGGTTGAGATTTTTTATAATAATCGTGAACTCAGGATTAAATTGAAAGTTGAGTAAAAGGTGGTGTATTTATATAGAATTAACCAAAAAAATATTTTACACGTGTACTGACGCGTGACAATATTTCACGCGCTCCGACGAGACACATCATCAGTTGCTGGCCGAAAAAAAGAGTGTATCGAATTTAAAATTTTTAAAAGATTGAGATTTTTTACAATAATAGTGAAGTTCAAGATTAAATTGAAAGTTGAGTAAAATGTGGTGTATTTTTTTAGAATTAACCCTAAATTTTATGGTGAATAATAAATTATTCTAAGTATTTTTTAGATTTGATTGTTATAGAGATAAATAATATAAAATATGGTGTATAAATTAACACCACAATGTAGGTGAACAAACACCACACTATATATGAATTAACACCACAAGTAGCATACCACAATAAATAAACAAAAATCATATTGTGTATGAACTAACACCACATTGTATATTAGTTAACACTATATGCTGAAATGTGTGCTATTGCGTGAAATGGAATATGTTGTGCACAAAATTGTTATCGTGAGTATTATTCACAAAATACCCACTCTAAATAAAATATAATTACAAGAAATAAAAAAACAATTTAATTATTTAAATAAGGTTTGTTGAAATTCTAGTTTTGAAGAGTATTAAATATTCTAATTTGACCAATTTATTGGAGGATAAAACTATAATTTTAGGGAGATTACTTGTAACCGATACGTTCTACTCGCATAGTGGTATTTTTCAATCTCTAAATCGAACTATTGTGAGTGAGAAATTAATAACTGAAGTGAAAACAACACTACTGGTGTGGAGGAATTTTATGTGGGAAAAATTAATTAAAATAGGAGTTGTTTTAATCTGTTACACATAGAAAAACTAGTAAATGATTTTACTGTATATAAGTAGGAGTTTGTGTATGGTATTCAAATAAGGTTCATAGGATCCTAATCCATGAACCACATTAACGTGCACGTGCTATTGACTACCCATCCAGCCGGCCGAGCCCAAGTCCGGATCGTGGGCCTTGGATCTTGGGTTGATCTTTAGTGTGGGTCTTTGCTCCTCTCTAATTTTTTGGAGACCTAAAATTACAGATCTGATTGATCGGTCTAAATTGGTGATCCAGAATACCTACGGAGCAACTACATAAGCGATCCAGAATGCGGATCGTCTATATTAGCGATCTGAATACGCTCCACATCAGTGATCTGGCAGAGAGTTGTGAACTGCTATAGTGACACAATACAAAACTGAGGATGACGGTGTTGGTAGAATATACTAATTTGATTAATTATGTGGCTGATTATACTCTGAATTCTACCAAATAATAAACAAGAAACATAATTTGAGAGAGTTTTGTAGAGTGAGATAGTAGAGAGAAGAAATGTTGAGTGTATTATGAGATTAAAGAGAGAAATGAGTTACAATGGACTTATTTATAGGTTTGCATGTAATGAGGTAGCACTTAGTGGGCTTACTTAGCCTAATTTGCTGTCAAGTGTCCTTAACACTTGTCATCATGCCTACTATTACACTCTAATTACATTATTTTGCCCTACTACATCACTACTGACTCCTTACGTAGCTATTGGTTTCACTTTGGACTGGGCGAGCTCCATTGCCTTGTGTTATTCTGGGATGTGATGATGGTAGTAGGATCGGGCCATGACTTCTGGTATTAGGCGAGCTCCCTTGCGAGCTCCCTCCCTCCGTAGTGTTCACGTAGTCATTGGCTGACGTGTCTCCAACCATCTGGGCGAGTTACTGGGCGAGTTCTTCCTCTTCCCATGGCGTTGACTGGTCAAAGGTGGTGACATGGTATAGAGCCAACCTGGCGAGCTCCAGGCGAGCTCTTTAGCCTTAAGCTATTTATTTTGTTAGTCTTCCCTTAGTAGTTCGTTTTAGTTAGCCTATCAACAGACGAAACTAAAAAGTTCATGATGGTAGTGGCTGTACGATTTCAAGATGGAGGACAATAAGTATGTCATCAACCAAGTTGAAAAATTACATATTGTGTTCCATAATATAGCTGAAGAGGGTATGATTCTACCAGAATATTTTATAGTAACTATTATGATTGAAAAATTGTCTTTCTCCTGAAAAGAGTTTAAATCATATCTCAAGCACAAGAGAAAGGAAATGACACTAGAGCAGCTGGTTGTCCTTCTCGGGATTGAGGAGGACAATCGTAAGAGGGATAGAAAATCCCTTTTGGCTAGTCCTTTGTTGAGGTCAAAGCCAACTTGATGGAAAAATAAGGTCTATCAAAGAAAATGTTAAGGCCAAATGACAATGGGAAGAATATTGCCCCTACTGGAAAAAAATAGTTCACTAAGATTTGCTACAATTGCCGAAAGCCCAACCTAGGGCTAATGAATTTTGTGTCCCCTAGAAATAAGGCAAGGGGGAAACAAAGGCTAATGTGAACCTTATTGGGGTCACGAACATGGATTTCTCCTACGTGGTGTCTAAAATCAACCAGGTGGACAATATAAAGGAATGTTTTATTGGCATTGGTGCCACATATCACGTTTGCTCTGAAAATAATGTCTTCTCAACTTATTCTTCTACTGCTAGGAGAAATCTATTCATGGAAAATCAAGCCTTGTTTGAAATGGATGGCATCGGAGAAGACATCCTAGAGCTCCCCTAAAAAAAATGCAAGCTTAAGGATGTGCTGCATGTCCCACACATCCAGAAAATGTTGGTCTCACACTCTTTGTTAGTTAGTCATCAATTTAAAATTATATTCGAGTCTGATAAAATTGTACTGAGCAAGTTTGCACAGTTCCTTGGTCGTGCTCATCTCAACAAAGGCACAAATTCTATCAATGAAAAGTATTTGCTTCTGTTTATATCACTAAGGGTTCTTTTGGTTCAATGGATAAGATAAATAACTCAAGATAGATTAGACAAGATTATAATCTAGAAATTATTATCTAGGACTTAAATAGTATATTTGGATTGATGGATTAGGATAATTAGTAGTGTAAGATAATTTCATTTTGAATGTTTGGATTGTAAGATTAATAAAAAAAACATATGCAATTGACAATTTTGCCCTCTATATCATAAATAAAAATAAAGTAAATTATGGTTATCCTTTTCAATATAAGGGGAGTATTTTAGTAAAGATAAAAACAAATGATTATTATCATACCTCTTCTATAAGATAATATTATCTTCCATTCATAAAATAGTTAAATTTTAGTTTTGGGCTTTTTATTAATCTTGGGCTTTTGTCCATTAAACCAAACATCAAATTAGATAAGATAATTTAATTTATCTTAGCTTATCTAATGAACCAAATGAGGCCTAAGTGTTCCTCTTTATGACATTTTTATTAAGACATGCTAACTTAAATTCCATAAAGCATTTAATAAAACTGGATTTATTTAATATAGTGAATATTGAGATATTCAAAAGATGCAAATTTTTGTTGAGGGTAAAATTGCAAAATTATCATTTAAATCTATTGAAAGGAACACACCTCTGCTAGAATTTATTCACATGGATGTATGTTATTTATAATTTTTGTAAACTAGATGTGGAAAAAAATATTTTATTACTTTTATTGATAATTGTATCAGACTCTTATGTATATTTTTGCGAAGCAAAGATGAAGCTATAGAAACTTTTCAAACTATACAAAAATGAAATAGAGAATTAGTAAGCATAAAAAATAAAGGCAATTCATTGTGATAAAGGTTGAGAGTATGTGGCTCTGTTTGAAGAGTTGTGTGCAGATATATACATTATACATCAAACAACAACAACATACTCACCTCAATTAAATAGTATTGCAGAAATAATAATTCAAACATTAAAAGAAATGATGATTGCTATGTTAATTTGCTCTGGTTTGCCATAAAATTTGTCAGAGAATGCCATTTTATCGTCCAACCACATTCTGAATAAAATCTCATATAAACTAATGATCAAACCCCTTATGAAATATGAAAAAAGTGTAACCATCTTACATATATATTAAAATGTGGGGGTGTTTGGCCAAAGTTGAAGTTTCAACTCCTAAATAAGTTAGAATCGATCCTAAAACAGTCAATTGTATCTTTGTAAAATATGCACTCAATAGTAGTGCCTAAAGATTTTTTATTCACAAATCAGAGATACCAGATATAACAAAAGGTACTACAATAGAATGAAGGAATATCATATTCTTTGAACATAACTTCCCAGACATAAACAAAAAAGATGTGAGTTCAAACAAAAGAACTCACGAGGAAAGATATGATAATGCATGTCCTTCTACTCAAGAGAGTGAAGAACCGAGATGCAGTAAAAGAGCTAGAATGGAGAAGACCTTTGGTCCAGAGACTCTGATTAGGGTAATAATTGCATCATATTTGGTATATTCTAGCATGATATTGAGTGATTTGTATGCATTATTGACCCTAATATGCTATATATTGTGTTATTCACCCTTTTGTGCAAGAAAGTTGTTTTTATAGGTTAAAATGGGCAAAATCGAGAAAATCACGATGAGAAAGACGAAAAGATGTGAGAAAGACCCTAGGAAGCTTGGACGAGCCATTGGATCAAAATGGAAAAAATAAAAAACGGACGTCGGAGGTAAAGCTCTGATCGAGCGCCAGCCAACATCACATTGAGCGCAACTGGTGCCAGCTCGAGCACAATTAGTCTGCTCACAGACCAAGGGTCCGCTCGAAGAGAAGAAGAAGAGCGCTCGAGCAAGGCTGCTCGAGCGCCAGTGAGCCTCTGATCGAACGTCATTCCGGATTTTTGGAAAGTTGAGGGTAAATTCGCCTTTTCGTGTATTTAATGAGGGGCAAATGAGTCTTAACATTTGTAGCACTATAAATACCACATGCATTAGATTTTGGAGGGTGGATCACTATTTTCATTAGTTCTCAGATTAAAGAGAGATTAGGGAAGTTATCAAGTGGGTTATCTTTTGATTTACATTCTTATTTCTTAGATTACTTTTGATCAAACCATTGGAATTTCAATCCGTTCGTTGCAATAGATTCTACACATCGGTAGCTACGTTTGTACGGTAGGATTTATCATTTTGAGTTCCGGATTAGAAGATAGATATTGAAGGTTTGTGGATTGTATTTCTATTTCATCTGCAATTGGTAAATTTCCTTGTAATTCTCTTATTTTAGCGTTAATCATGATTGTAATTAGCTTAATTGTAGTTTGTACGTGCAAATTAGCCATGGGCTAATACCTTTGTTACATTGGTGTATGGAGATTATAGTGTAGTTTAATAACTTGTTAATCTCATGCATGTATGAGTTAGTTTGATGTATTAATTCTCTATCTTGATGATTAATTGAACTTTTGGTGTAAGCATTTGGATGTTTCGAGCCTAATTGAGTTAGCAAAATATGAGAATTAAGTTAATTCATTGAAGTTCATGATTGATAATTGTGCACACCAAGTGTTTGTGTTATTGTTTCTATGTCAATGACAATTGCTTAGGAGCTAAGAACATTTCAAGTAGAGTATTAAGAGTTCTAGTGAGAACTAAGCATTTCATAGAGTATATTGGCTTGATTAATACCTTAAGTGACACTTATGCATGCTAGGATTGATAAGTTGTTAAATGAACCCATAATTGAAATGCTCCAATGCACACACCTCAAACACTTGCTCATCTTATCAAAGGTGATAGATATAAATTTTGATTCTTGTTGAAAGTAGATAGAACCCAAGACCATTTCTTACTTTTATTAGTTAATCGCCTTTGTTGAACAATCAACTCTTGCTATCAAGCCTCGTTTTTCTGTGTTTGATGTTATAACTTGGTCAATTGTCGAATACGACAACGTCCATGTATACTTGCGTGATTGCATACACATATTAGGCAAATAAGTTTTTGGCGTCGTTGCCGGGGAAATGATTTCTTTGCTAAGCGTGTGTTGTTTGTTTATTTGTTTGAGATTGTTGGATTAATTTTGAACCTTTTGTAGGTATATGCGTACTATAAGTCAAGTGGGAAGTCTAGTACCTCTTGATTTAGATATCGAAGCAAATTTGAGAATGAATCGAAGAAAAGCAAGACTAGATCAAAAAAACATGTAAAATCAAAAGAATGAAGCAAGGAATAGGGAAGATGAAAATGAGGGAGGACAAGCAAGACCTCAAGGGCATCAAGTGGATGATCACCAAGCTCATGGGGTAGGTCCTCTACCCAATCAAAACCTACCCAATCAACCACCTTTTCCATCACAAAATCCACCACCATATCCACAACCATACCCAAACTATCCTATACACAACCATACTACCCACCACCACCACCACAAAACTACCCTTATAAACCACAACCACAACAACACTTTTGACCACAAATAGCTCCTAACCATGATCCTAACCCACACAATGAGCCACTCTTGAGAGACGTCTTTGAACCAAGGGTGCAAGATTATTACGATGGGATATAGAGACCACCTATAGATGTCCAGAGGTTCGAGATGAGCCCAAATCTTTTGAGAATGTTGAAGGAATCCCAATTTGATGGAACAAACGAAAAGAAATACCCTAATGCTCACTTAAGTAACTTCATGGAGATATTGCGACACAGTGAAATATCAAGGCATGACCGACAACCGAAAGAGGTTGAGATTCTTTACTTTTACTTTAAAAGGGAGAGCAAAGACATGGATTCAATCCATGGATCCGAAAGCTTCTACATGGGAAGAGTTAAGTTCCCAATTTTTGAAGAAATTCTACCCTCCTCCTAAGATGTTCAAGGCAAGAGATGCTAATAAAAATTTCCATCAAAAGACTAGAGAAACCATATCGGAGGCTTGGGAAATATATCAAGGGTTGCTATTATCTTTCCCTCAACATGGATTCAAGGAGGAAGACATCCTCCTAACCTTCACAATTGGAAGAATTACTTGAATTCTTGTGCGGGTGGATCCGTGTGGACGAGGACGGTGAGGCAAGTTAATGATATTATAGAGAACATAGTGGTCAATGACTGCTTTCAAAGCCAATCGAGTGTGGGGACAGGAGATAGAGTTTCTTTTTTGGAGGAGAACATGAAGAATGTCATGATGATGATGTATGGTGTCACGCCCTAAATTTCTATACATCTCATTACAGCGGAAGTCTTACTTTAATTAATAATTTGAAAAATATCTTTTAGAACGTGAACTAACATGCTTGGAATAAAATTTCTTTTCCTTCTTTTAAAAACTTGTGGGACTAAAATCAATTAATCTCTCATGATTTAAACAACGAATCCTAAACATAAATTTCTTGCCTTCAAATATTAAAATCCTATCGATCATTCAAATATAATTCATATGCAAACCTAACTTATTCTACTATCATGCAGCATATATAACATCAATTAAACATATAATATCATCTAAAATTTTTGTGAACAGTAGCAACATTGAAAAACTCAAAATTCTTGCAGTGGGTGTATTTATCAAAAACTGTTGTGCACAAACAGCCCTCTAATTATTTCAAAATTCTTATTTCTTTAATAATTCTTATCTTACCATGCTTTTCATAACTACCAAATACTTAAATAAATCTTATAACACGTTTTAAAATATTTTACTCAAGAAAGATTCTCATATCTCACATAAAAATCATATCGTAGGAAGTTAAAGGACTAAAAACAAACCCCAGACTTCTACTATGAATAAATTCATGAAATTAGGCTAACATACATAATATTTTAATTACTCCAAAGACATCAAGTACAAGAAGACAATTATTCATGCTTCCATCTCTAATAATCTAAACTCGCAAATTCATAAACATTCAAAGATTTCATACTTTCAGCATAATTTCAGCAGTGCGTCATCAATGAAATAAGTCAATCTAAAATACTTAAGATACTGGGAAAATTTCATAAAAATTCATATAGGTTACTAACTACCTCTATTATCTATCTATAATTTTTACCAAATTTTATCCGTAACTGACTTTTATCAAAAATTCGCGAGATTCGGAAATCCCAACAAACTGCCACATATTTTTCAAAAATTCATAACTAATTCGTTATAACTCCAAATCATTTGATTCAAGATGCGTTGGAAAGATAATTTAAAACTGTAACCGAATATCAAATTTTATTTACGAAAACTTTGAATCACGAAACCGTAAAATTCCTTAAAACTTACTGGAAGACAGAAACACATCAAAACCTACACATGCAAAAATACTAAATCTCATATTAATAATTTCATAAAATATCTAATAAAATATGTATCTAACATGCATCCTAATTCATCTTTCACGACTTATCAATCAAACAAAATAGGCATAAAATTCATTGAAAATATATCTTGCAATTAATTAAAATCCATGTACTAAAATAAATCATAAGCATGCAATCAAACTCTTCATGAAAATCAAGAAGTATCATAATCCTTAACATAAAATCTTGCAAAAACAATTAAACAAATAACTTGAAATTTAATTCTTGCCCATTAACTTATACTTCTCATATCCCATCCACACGCCTTCATCGCTTTCCATTCACGCCCTTTACTCAACATAATTTGAAAAATATTAATTTGGTGAAAGGGGAGAGTAATCATAAAATAATCACTCAGTGGGGACGTTAGTTCGAAATCTAAATATAATGGGCATGCATACATGAAAACATACCAAACTGAAACATTGATGATACGGCTTTAACGTATCTAAACTGCGGTATTATTTGAATACCTTTAACCTCTTTGATACTACATAAAAGTATCCCTCTTTGATGCTAAAAAAGCATCCCTCTTGTTACTATTTAAGTATCCCTCTTTGATACTACTAGAGTATCCCTCTTTGATGCTATAAAGCATCCCTCTTTGATACTATTTAAGTATCCCTCTTTGATACTACTAGAATATCCCTCTTTGATGCTATAAAAGCATCCCTCTTTGATACTATTTAAGTATCCCTCTTTGATACTACTAGAGTATCCCTCTTTAGCACATAAACATATAAACACATCAACAAAACATTTAAAAATCGAACCATAAATACCACTTTTTCACCGTCAAATCCCCACCTTTGATTTCTTTGAAAAGTACGGGTTGTGTGTACGTCCGGTCTTGCTAAAACCTTGTGTCAAAACTCTACTTCTCCTCAAATTTCGAACTCTCTCTCTCTCTCTCTCTTTCTAAGAACTCTCGAAAATAATAGATCATATTTACTCTCTTGGGAATTCTAAAAAATATGAAGGTGTGTGTGTGGGTTGGCTGCCAATAAGGGTCCTATATTTATAGGATGGAAAAGATATAGGGCTTGAATAAGATCTTGGTGAATATATGGTGATGATGGACGAATTTTGGGCTTGGTAAAGTATCTTGGCCGAAAATGAAGATGTGAAAAATATGGCATAACATATCTTGGAACATTCTTGGGAAATCTTGGTCATATCTTGGTAATCTTTCTAATATCTCCAATATAATAAATCTAACAACCTCAAGACTTCATAATAATTAAATCCTAAGTGCTAATTTCAAAAATCCTCAAAGAATAATATTGTATCTCTCTTAATAAAATAATAAGGACTCTAACTAACTCTAAACCTTGATCTTCCAAATTTACCCTCATTCTTGTAACAAACTTTGGATTTCCTCTCTCCTAAAAGTACTCCTTCTCTAAAATTAAAAATCCTCATAAAATATATAATAAGAAAATCTAATCCCAAATAAATCCTCAATTCTACTTAATAATCCATAGCTTAAATCTATTTATGCTGGGCGTGACATATGGACATCAAGCACCTCCTCCCATGCAAGTGAATGTAGTTGAAGGACCTTCTCAACCTATGAATCAGGTCCAAGTGGAAGAAGTGAGTTATATGGGAAGACCTCAATACAATAATTCCTATCAACCGAACTCATTTCATAACAATCCTCGACCATGTGTGGCTCCTCCGTTTCAACAAAAGTTTCAAGGAGAACAAGGTTCTCCTTACCAACCTCAACATCAAGGTTATCAATCTCAATAAGGTAGCCCTTCCTATAATCAAAATTTCAATAGATACGAGAACTTCTCTTACTCTAACCCTAAAGGGGCGATTCAATTGCCACCGGGCATGGTTCCGGGTGCTAAACCACCTAACAATGAGAGGAAGGCTAGTGTGGATGAGACTTTAGCTCACATTGTGAAACAATTGGAAGAGATGAGGACAGAGAATGCAAGGAAGCACGAGGAGATGAACCGTAAGTTTGATGATCTTTATAAGTCACAAGGGAACCAAATAAAGAGCTTGGAGTTCCAAATGGGACAATTGACTAGTTCGTTGAGCCCACACGTGAATAAAGGTAAATTTCCTTTGACGATCGAGACTAACCCTCGTAAGCATTGCAATGTGATTATCTCAAGAGTTGGAGAGAGTTGTGAGGAAGGAAAAGAAGTGTACCATTGAGGAGTTTCATGAAGAATTGGTTGAGGAAGCGCTATGTGATAAGAGGGTAGAGAAAGTTGTGAAGAGAAGTGATATAACAATGGAGGTAGATAAAGGAAGGGATTTGGAAATAAATGTGGAAGAAGGGAAAGTGGAAGAGAAGTGCAACTTGGAGAAACAAAATGGATGAGAGGTTTCGGAAGTTTTTAGAGGTGTTTAAAAAGCTCTATGTAAACATACCTTTCCACGAAGCAATTGAGCAAATGCCCAATACACAAAGTTTTTGAAAGATCTAATGGCTAAGAGGAGAAAGATTGATGAGCCAGAAATGGTGAAACTAACTCAAGAGTGTAGTGATCTTATTAGAAAACACCTTCCACAAAAGTTCAAAGATTTGAGAAGCTTTACATTGTCTTGCCAAATATAAGGGAGTGAGAAGATAAAAGCCTTGTGTGATTTGGGAGCTAGTGTTAACCTGATGCATTTTACTATTGCTCATAGATTGGGACTTAATGAGATGAAGCCTACTTCGATCAATCTTCACTTGGCGGATAGGTCAAGTTCCGACCTAAAGGGATCTTAGAAGATGTGGTTGTTCGAATCGATAAGTTCTTATATCCCGTGGATTTTGTTGTTCTTGATATTGAAGAAGATGATGATATACCTCTTATACTTGGGAGGCCTTTTCTTGCAACATCAGATGTGATGATCAACATCAAGAAGGGAGAGGTTACCTTGAAGATGAATGAGGAGAAAACAACTTTCTCTATTCATGATTCTTCAACGAGTTCCCCAAGAAAGGAGGGTTGTAATGTCATTAATCTAATTCGGGATGACATGAAGATTAGAAAGAAAGGAGATGTGAAGTCACAGTTTTATGATTTGGAGTATGATGCTAGTGTGAGAGAGCATTTTGAGAAAAGGAAGAAGATTGCTTTAGTGGATTGGAAAGAGAAAAATGAAGTGTTTGATGGGGGTAGTGCTTACTTGAGGAGCAAGGGAGAGCGGTTCTACGCAAATGGTCATCGCCTCAAGCACTATCATGTTTCTACACCTAATGGGATAACAAGTTGATTGAGACTTGTTGATCTTGATTATCCTTGAGCTTTAAGTGTCGTTCGGCTAAGGGACGTTAAACCTAAGTGCTAGATGGGAGACAACCCATCCTTTTTGTTTCTCATTTATTTCTTTTTTCCTGATTAATTTTCCTTCTTAGGTTTGATGAGTTTTGTTTGTTTGAATTGCTTGGTTTTGTAGGAATTGGAAGAAAAAAGAAGTGTTATTGTTATCTTGATCTTCATATTGAGGTATTGTGTAGTTTCCTATTTTAATTTGTGCATTTAGTTGATATTAGTTTGGGGGAGTTGCATATTAGGATTGGTTGGATAGTTCTTGGTTTAGTTGAGCTTGATTATGTTTTTATTGGTGCATTGGTTCATTGCAAATACATTATTCATCACTTTTGGCCAAACTTTTAGGATCCTCAATCTGAAAAAGTTTGGGAGGGTGTGCTCGTTCTTCATATTTGTTATTTGCCATGATACTTGATGATTTGTGGCGAAATTTTTGGAGTCTTAAGATGTTGTGTGCAGAAAAAATTACATGGAAATGGTGTATTTTGGTCAAATTCGGAAAGGTGTACATTTTGGCTCTTGTTCGAGCGCTGGATAGGGTCACTTCGAGCATGATTAGACCTAGCTCGAGCAAAACGAGCCTGCTCAGGACCAAGGGAGCCTCTCGAGCAAGCCACATCGAGCGTGGCTAGGCAGCAGCTCGAGCACTCCAAAGCTCCAGACCGAGCGTGAGTTCGATGGTGAGGGTTTTGACCCACTTTTACATCCCTACATATAAATAGGTGATTCCACACACAAACACACACCACTCACTCTATTTTCTTGCACTCACTCTACCAAGAACAAGAGAATGAAGAGAGAAAAATTCTTGCATTTCAAGTTCTACAATTTTCCTTCGTAATTCCTTCCAGAGGTATGTTTCTTATACTCCTATCTTACTATTTCGTGTATTTTGGCATGATTTCTATGGCTGAATTGTGAAGAATTAGAAATTCCATTAATTAGGGTTCTTGAGCTCAAATTGGGGATTATTTATTTTATGCTTATTTTTTGCAATTTATGATATTATTGAGCATTAGTATTGATGGGTAGTCCATTGGGGACTCAATTGCATGCCAATTTGATGAATTTGTGGATGAATTGAAGATTGAATTTTTTAGGTCTTGCATGGTGACGATTTTTTTTTTATATTTTGTGTAAAATTGTTAATTGTTTCATGTATTCATGCTTAATGTTGATTGATATGCTTTAGAGATGCTACGGGTAGGGTTGCAAACGAATCGAATCGAATCGAATATCATAGTTTTGTATTTGTATTTGAATAATAATCGAATCGAATCGAATTCGAATCATAAAAATTCGAATCGAATTCGAATCATAAAAATTCGAATACGAATATCATAATTCGAATACGAATACCTAATCGAATCAAAAGTATTTGATTCATTTACAACCATCGGGTAAGAGTTTGAAATATAGGTGCATATGATATCTAGATTATTATCTAATGAGCTTACATCCTTAAAATAATAGTAATTATAGTAGCCATAAATTTCTAATGGTCTATAATCTTAAAATAATAATAATAACAATAATAATAATAGCAATAATTATACTAACTATTAAGTCTATTATCATTATAATATTTATAAAAAAATATTTAATCGAATATTTACGAATATCGAATCGAATATCATTATTTTGTATTCGTATTTGAATAATAATCGAATCGAATCGAATATTTGTAATCGAATTCGAATCATAAAATTTCGAATACGAATATCAAAATTCGAATATGAATACCGAATAGAATCAAAATTATTTGATTCGTTTGCAACCCTAGCTACGGGTAGGTTGGATTTCATGAATTCACCTATTAAGTTTGGTTAATTGAGGATTAATTGCAATTAAGCATTAAGATGAATAGTGAACATGAATAGTAAAGTCATGATCTTTGAATGTCTCATTTATTTTTTCTTATCTAGTGATGAATATTGAATAGGATGGATATTTTATTTGAGTTTTGTTTCCTCTTGTTCATATGTTGTTGAATATGCCTTGTAGGAAATGGCTAGAAAAGGAAAAGGAAAAGCTTCAAGCTCGAGTTCTCGCCAAAGTAGAGTAGAGAATGATCCGGTTTTGGAGGAAGAGTATTTTGGGAGATGTGGAGACAAGCCTTCTAGATTTGGTTTATACTTCGAGGATAATGTGGAGTTCTTCAAGACATTCGAGAAAGTTGTCAAGATTGGTTATCATGGCTCAAGGTACTTCCACAAAGAAATGGTTGAGTCTCTTTGCTTTGGAGATGACGTGGAGGACTTGTTCGTGAATATCGGGTGGAGAGGTTTGCTTCAAGTGAACCACAATTCTTACCCCAAGCTTAATATTGAGTTCCTAAGCACGTTTAAACTCATCGAGATGGGTGAAATGCCTATTCGAATTCATTTCCGAATTAACAACAATGTGTATAGCTTGACAACTCAAGAGATCAACCGACTTTTCAGTTGTGAGAAAGAAGTCTCGAAGTTCACTTTCTATGTTAAAGAAAGGTTTGTCCGAGAGCAAGAGTTTTGGAGAAAAAACACAAGGGATGAAGATCAAGCATATTTGGCTCAACACTCAAAGGCCTCACAAATTGCCAAAACCTATCTCTGCATATGCATAAAAGGTGTTAGCTAACACCATGTTTGCTAGGCATGAGAGCGGAGGAGTTAGAAATGAAGAGCTTTACCTACTCTACTCTATGGTGAAATCAATTCCCCCAGATTTTGGAGCTTATCTTTGCAAGAACCTTGCCTATCAACATACTAAGATGAATTGCACTTATGGTGGAATGATTGTTCACATAGCACAAAGTGTTGGATAAGAGCCAAGTGAAGGAGGTGTGAATTTATCATATCTTGATTTGTCTTACTTAGTGAAGACAAGAATGGTCAACAAGAAGAAGAGAACACCTTGCTTTGTTAGTAAGACATCCAATGATCTACCTTTCCCTCTTGTTGAGTACAATCTACTTACTTGGAAGGATGAGGAGAATTAGAGACTTCATAGTCCATAACACTTGGAGTTCAAGAGTGCATTCCACCAAATGGCTACTAGAGCGAGTGTGAGTAAAAGAGCAAGGGGAGCGTCTAGCACTCGACAAGAGGAGGATGAAGAGCAATTGGAAGAAGAAGAGAGATATGAACAAGGAGGGACGCAAGGATTCGGAGGTATGAGTATGGAGAAATGAGGACAAGAAATGAGGTCCCTAAGGACCGATGTCACCTCACTGATGACTAACTTCACCTCTTTGCGTACGGACGTGACCGCCATTCGAGAGGATCAAGCTGCAATCCGTACGGACATAAGGGAGTTGCTTGAAGCTCAACGTGCTATGATGGCATGTCACATCGATGAGGGACATATCACATGGCCCAACTACCCTCCACCGTGAAGTGAACACCTAGGTATTAACTTCATCGTGGAATGGTAACATCCTCTATCCCTACTTGCTTCTATTCCTAGTTTGAGTTGTTTGATTTTATATTGTTAATTTGGTATTAGATTTGATTTTGGGGATTGTTACTTTGTACTTAATTTTAGATTCTTGTTGTGTTTTGCTTTGATGATGGACGCTTAGATTTGTTTGCTATATTCATTGATGATTCGATTTTTACCTATATTTTGTGTTTGATTGCTATTGTTGCCACTTAGGGAAGTGAATGCATTAAGATAGACTTATAATTGTTTTGATGATGTAGTTAGTGCATAGTTGGATGTAGTGTATATATTGTGTAATTCTTGTTTTATCTATAGTGTAGTTTATTTTTTTATGCCTGATACATGAATAAGATGTACATATTTGAGATGATATGAGTCATGATCACATTGACCCGTGGGGTTTGAGCCTATTTTCTCGTTTTCACTTAAAATGGATGACATTTCTTTGATGTGAGATCCGCATTGTGCATTTTCACTCTAAAACTTGGCTTGAGTCTTGTTTGAGGTCACACATAATGATTAGTTCACAAAGCATGATATGAGGTCATCTTTGATCTTTATAAGTTATTTTGCCAAAATGCCTACCATTGATATTATTTCTATTGTTTACTATTTTGTGCCTTTAAGCCTTTTGTTGGTCCCGAAACGAGTATAATCAGTGTATGGGGGGGAATACACTGATGTCAGATTTTTCTGAAAGACTCAGAAAAATGCTCTAACACACTTAGTCAGGATTTCCTGAAGTACTCAGTATGATGAAGGTCCACAGGGGCAGCAGGGACAGTTCAGAAACGAGTCAGATAAGCTGAGTGTGAGTAAAGTGCTCGGACGCTCAGTAGAGATAACAAACCTACTGACAGCTCGGAAGCTAGTCAGTTGGACCACTATCTCAGTGAGCCAGAGTGAGTGCGGAAAGTGAGCCCTTAAATTCTACTCGTTTTAATTTCTGAAAACATTTTCTCTGAGTTTGCTTAGTAAACTGGTGGTTAAGGCTGAGTGCACAGTATTAAGATTAAGGATGATTGATTCAGTCCTGAATAGAAAAACGATGCAGAATGTTCAGTTTATTATGATGACAGTTATGATCCTGAACAGAACAATAAATCAGCACACATGGGACTTTTTAACGTGGTTCGGAGATAACCAACTCCTACGTCCACGACCTGATTTAACAGGAAGCTATCCTCAAAACCCTGAGGATAGGTACTTGGGTTTTACGTGCCAAAGGACACGAGTAACCAACTTCCTCTCTTAGGAACTGACCCCTGGGCGTTTTACAAGTCTCAGTCCTTCTAACCAACCAATCTCACACCTTGAGTGGTTTGGTATTCTGGTTTCCAACTAAGATAGCTCTAGCAATACAAAACAATGCTAAATAATAGAGCTATCGATCTAAGCAAATACAGAGTGAATCCTACTACAACACTAGGGAAATTTAATTGCAGAGTGTTGTTTATAGTATGCTTTGAATGCTTGGATTCTTAAGAGTTTTCTCTTAGAAATTTCCCGTTAGTCTTGAATAGGTGCAAGGCTCTCCATATTTATAGGCAAGATTCAAAATAGATCCGTTGGAGGAGATCAAATCAAATCTTTCCTATTTTAGGTAGGTTGCAGGCTAGAAATACTGTTTGACCTACCCGCCATGCTTATTCTGGCAAGTTGTCACATCACCTGCAACTTTTTGAGACGCATTAAATGCCGCATTAAATGATGCGCAGACTCCGTGCATGCGTGTCGAAAGATCATTGGCTCTCCGTTATAACGACTAGTTGACCTTCAGACATTTGTCCTTCCTCGTACATTCAATGCTCTGAGTCTCTTGTTAATAACTCAGTCTGAACGTGTGTCTTAATGGAGTCTTACTGACATTCTCTTTGTCTTTTGTCCCATAGCATAAATAACCTTTTGCTTTGGACTTACATGATTCAGGTGATCTGAACCACTGCCTGAGTCAGGTCCTATGTGCATTCAGCACAGCCTGATAGGTTATTCAGCCCAGTATGTGTAACCTTTTTGCTTTGGACTTACAGGATTCAGGTGAACTGAACCAAGGCCTAAGTCAGGTCTTAAGTGCATTCAGCACAGCCTGATAGGTGACACTTACTCTTCACTGACTAACTTCTGTCCTGAGTATGCTTAGTGTACTCAGTAGAAACATCAGCCAATGGTACTTAAGGATTGACTTCAGGATGAATCAGCAGGCTTCGATCTTCAGCTTCAGAACAGACAATCTTCAGCAAGACTGACTGACTCCTTCAGGATGGTTTACACTTCAGACTTCAGTAAATTGGGTCGACTCCAATATTCTTCAGTCTTCAGCATGGTCCTCCTGTACTGAATTTCTAACCTAACTATACTGAATTATTTTATCCTGAACAGCTATACTTAGGGAAATTCATCAGGGGTTTTGGGATCTAATCAAAACACTCAGATTGTCCCAACAATTTCCCCCTTTTTGATGATGCCAAAACCCTTAAGCAAATTCCTATTCATCTATACAATCAACTGACTTAGTCAGTGAGAACAACTCAGTACCACCTGACAAACTAGGTACTTAGTCTATGAGATGAAAACAAGGAATGGGTTAGTACAGTTCTTGATAAGGATTCAGAAAAGTAGATTCAGGAGTCAACTAGAAGTTGTACTCAGGAAAAATAAATAACTTCATTGATTGATAAGAGAATACAAGTATCCTGAAGCTATTACAAAATTTCTGAACAACTAGCTCCTGATCTAGTCTTCATCCTTATTCCAAGCAGTCAGTGGAATCTCGTACATCTCCAGTACCCGGTTCAGGACCTGCTTCATCCTGTTCCGATCAGCAACGGCCCCGGCAGCTCGTCCTACTCTGATGACTTCTTCAGAAATTGCTTTCCGGTCCAGTTGCTTGGAGTTCCTAAAGAGTGGAGGAGGGTACTTGATGAATTCCGGAGGAGCGATCTCTACACCTTCAGTGTCAGCATGTCTGATGATTTCAGCCCAGAGATCAGGATGCTCCTGTGCCATCCAGTGATGGAGTATGACGTCTTTATCTTCAGTCAGATCGTCCCATAACCCCACCACGTAGAATAGGTAGGCCCACCTATTCCGGATTGGAATCCATACCTCCAACATCTCTATCGGAATGAAGTCTTCCACAAACTTCAGTGGAGGATGACTTTGATCTGAACTGACCACAATCTTCCTCTGAGTCTTCATCCGAGATCTAGAAGATACAAATTTCTTCTTCTGAACCTGCGAAGTCAGATACTCATTGGACTCCTTTAGGCGCTGGATCTGACTGAGGAGCGAGATCTCCTTCATTTTTGCTATCTTTTCAGCTTCAGCCATCACCATTTTCTTCTGAGTGGTCAGCTCAGTTTGCATATGTTCCTCCATCTCCTTGTACAAAGGCTCCAGAGCGGGGTCCTCAGACGACCTCAATCTTTTCGGCTCTGAACCTTCAGCAGCTTCGATGGCAGCGACGGACCTTGTCCTCTTTCTTTCCGCCGCTATCAGTTCAGGGGGGAAGTTTTTCTTCTTTGCTTTACCAGTAATGGCAGTCTGCTTCTTCCCTTCTTCCCCCTTTTTGGCATCATCGTCATTTATCCGTTTGACAACTTCATCAACTGACTCCGCCAATAGCGTAAACTGACCATCCATCTCAGTCTGCTTCCCTTGCAATTGCCCAATCTGCCTGGCCATCCCTCTCAAGCCAACACTTAGCTTGTCGACGGCTGAATTGTGCTCAGCTTTTAGCCGTCCTTCAAAGCTCATCATCCGATTATTCAGGGCAGTGGCAATTGCATTCTTCTCCTGTTCAGACATCTCACTCAGCAATTCCTCCTTCAGTTCATCTTTCAGCTTGACCAACTTCTCATCAACCAGTTGATCAACTTTTTCAGGCAGTTGTTGAACCAGAAAATTGGCAAGCTTAGTCTCCTGCTGAGTCTGCACATCTGAAACCATCTGATTGCAGTTCTGAATGGCATCCTTGGTTTGCTCAGAAATAACAGTGAGGTCTACATTGATTTTAGTCCGAGCTTCCCCAAGGAGATCTATTGCAGCATGCATATCAGTGGCCATATCATTCAGGTCATGGTCCAGGTTGTTCAGTTTCTTGTTCAGTAATTCAGAATTCGAACCAACCCACCTAGTTTTTCGCTCAACGAGGATGACTCTCCTGTGCAGATTGCCAAGAGCTCGTGAGGAATTCTGAAGATATATTGCTTCGGGTGTAGTCCATTTGCCTCTAACTCGGACCATGCCTGGTGGACCCTCTCCTGAAGCCTCCGCAATCCCGGGTCCCAGGATTGCTTCATCGGCCGGTGCACTGACTCCCTCAGTGCCACCTTGCTGATCATCATCAGCAACCACTACCACCTCCTGCTCAGCTGCCTTCACCTCTCCCTTCTCTTCTTCAGCTTTCAGAGGTTCAAGCTCAGGATAGGTTCGGCGGACTGTTTTGATAAAATCCACCATCTTAATCAATTGATGTAGAGAGTTTACATCAAAATGATCAAAGAGAGCGGCTTCTAATTCTGCAATGCAGTCCCAACCTCTGGACTCTCCTAGCTGACTGAGCTCAGACCATGTAGCGTTTCTGATCATGGCAAAAGTGCGGAGTTGCACAACTGCCTCCTTCTGAGCTTCAGTGAGATCAGGAAATCTCCTTTCCACCATTTCATCTGCCGCTCCCCTTGCTACTATCTCAAAGTCTGAAAGAATATTCACATCGGGCGTAGGGAACGGCCATGGTGTTTCAGCCTGAACTGGTTCAGCAGTCTCCTGCTCAACTCCTCCTTCCTGAGCAGGCTCCACCTGATCCAAACTCTGATAAGTTTCAACGATGTTAAGGATCAGTTGATTAGGATCAGGGGATACAACATCTGGAACAGATGAAATGGGAGCAATTCCAAGAATGGCCTGCGCCTGAGCTGGTTCCCTCTCCGGAGTTGCATGCTGAACAGCTTCTTCAGCAGCTCTCTCTTCCACAAGTTTTTTCTCTCGCTCTTCCACGAGTTTCTTCTCTCGCTCAGCTGACCCTGAATAGAGAAATTTCAGCTTTTGTTGCTTGGGTCTTGAGGGCTTAGATTTATCCTCCGCTGGCTTTGCTGTATCAGACTCAAAAGACTTACCTGCCTGAGCATTGACTCTTTCAGTCATGCTCGCCTGGGCCTTCTTTTTCTGAGTCTGAGGCCTTCTCCTGGTGCCAGCATCATGGGAGTAAGCTCTGAATAGATTGATTTTCACTGGAATCTCGAGTGATTGGCCTGATCTACATCACCGAGATCCAGGGTCTCCAAGAGCATAGAAATCTTGGTGCCAAAGTGCATCTTGGCCTTGAAAGTCGCCTGACCCTCTGGCGAGTACTTGATTTTGCTGATCTCAGCCACCAGCATTTGGAGGAAGTAATCCTCCCAGTTAAAGTTGTGCATAGAGGCGTCCGAGATTGCCATCATCGTATAAAGCTTTGGTCTGGAGATCTGCTCCAATCCTCCGGCAATCCCCTTCACTCCCTGACTTGTCAGGTCGAAGAAGTGGCGGTTTTCAGTCCTCAGGACAGATTTATTCAGGCCCGACTTCAGGACGACATCCCCATCACATAAGGACTGGAGAAAGTCCTTCTCATTCCCATACCCATAATCCACTGGGCTTCGTCCTGAACTGGGAAGATTAAAACCTCCTTAATCTTCCTCTGGATGTTGAGAGTGACCCATCTCCTGGTCATCTCCTCCTCTCCATCCTTCCCCTTTGTACAGGTGGTCAGGGTATGCAAGTTTCCCACTCTTGGGACTCCTTGTTCTGCGCCATCTTTAGGTAGAATGCAGCAACAAGTCTCGGGTGGAGCCTCTGTGGTCTTGCAGTAATGAACTGCAGAAGACCTGCATTATTGAAAAGTTCTTGTACAGGCAAAATATCGGGGTGGTTAGAAGAAAAATCCCCATAGGGTTCATAATGAATCTCATTCCTTAGATGGAAAAAATTTCCAAAGAAGGAATCTGCAGATGGAGACGCCATTGAAGTAATATGAAGAAATGAAGAGAATCGGGTTTTAGAGAAAATATGTAAGGAAAATATTTAGATGCATAAAGATTTTAACAACACAATCTTCCCCTATTTATACAAAAATTCGGTTTTAATCGGGTGGCTTAGAAAATAATGACCTATGAGATTCAATGGTCAAGATTGAGCAGTGAAAAGCATTTGACTCTTCGGTTTTTCAAAAGTAATTGGTCAAATTTTATCGAAAACTGTTCCCGCCCACAGTGCATTAAATGTACATTAGAGCATGTCCGTATTTAATTCAAATAAATTGTATTAAATAATAACCGAATATTAAAACGAATGGCTGGGATCATTTGACAAATTAAATTGATTTGAAAATACAGCAAACAATATAAGGAAAATGCACGCAAGATTAGATGACTAGATAAAAATCAGAAAACATACCAGTCAGTCAGATTTGTATTCTGACTGATACCACTTATTGCACTATCAGGGTGACAAGCCCTGAGTTCTGTGTCCTGAAGCTTAGTCAGTCTATACTGATCATCCTTTTTATACTGAATGTTCCCCCTACAACCATTCACATTCTCTCTGGGATTCCTTCATCCTGAGTCCATATGAGTTATTCCCCCTGACCTTGTGCATTCTTATCAGAGATTCAGACTGAATCACCTAAGCCTGGGTCAAGGAGTCCTAACTCTACTGATAACTCAACAAACCTGGTTTCAGGCAAAGCCTTAGTCAGGATGTCAGCTTTCTGTTTTTCAGTAGGGACTCTCTCCATCCTGATGTCCTTCTTCTCAACATGATCTCTGATAAAGTGATGCCTGATGTCTACATGCTTACACCTTGTGTGTAAGACTGGGTTTTGGGATATGGCAATGACACTATTATTGTCACAATAAATTGGAACTTCAGTGGCCTCTATTTGGTAGTCTCTCAGTTGTTGTTTCAGCCAAAGAATCTGAGAACAACAACTGCCTGCCGCCATATACTCAGCCTCAGTAGTAGACGTTTATTCCCTAGAAACTGACATGTGCCTGTAGTTGATTTCCTATCAAGTCTACAGCCTCCATAATCAGCATCTGAATAGCCAGTCAGTTCTAGGTTGTCATCAGAGGGATACCAAAGCCCTAGATTGACTGTACCTCTCAGGTATTTCAGTATCTTTTTGGCACTCTCTAGATGAATCTTCTTTGGATCAGACTGATACCTTGCACAAACTCCAACTGCATAAGTGATGTCAGGTCGACTAGCAGTCAGATATAATAAAGATCCTATCAGTGCCCTATATTCAGTCTGATTTACTGAGACTCCTTCTTTGTCAGGATCCAGCTTCTCATTTGTGTTCATAGGAATGCGTGAGACTTTGCTGGACTGAACTCCAAATTTCTGAATCAAGTCCCTCGCATACTTGGACTGATTAATGAAAATTCCGGAGTCAGTTTGCCTGACTTGGAGACCCAGAAAGAAATTCATTTCTCCCATCATTGACATCTCAAATTTCCCAGTCATCAGCTTGGAGAATTTCAACAAAGCTTCAGATTAGGAGATCCAAATATTATGTCATCCACATAAATCTGGACCAAGAGAATGTCCTCCCCTTCAGAAATCCGGAAGAGGGTCCTGTCCACTGTTCCTTTCACGAACCCGTGGTTTATCAGGAATTGGGATAATGTATCATACCAAGCTCTCGGAGCTTGCTTCAGGCCATAAAGAGCTTTCTTCAGGTGATATACCTTATTACCAACTTCGAATCCAGGAGGTTGCTCAACATACACCTCTTCATTCAGTACACCATTCAGAAAAGCACTCTTTATGTCCATTTGATACACTTTGAATGTCCTGAATGTTGCATAAGCCAGAAACAACCTGATTGCTTCCAATCTTGCGACTGGAGCAAAGGTCTCATCATAGTCGATACCCTCAGCCTGAGAGTAACCCTTTGCTACTAGCCTGGCCTTATTTCTGACAACAACATTCTTCTCATCCCTCTTGTTCTTAAAAACCCACTTGGTGCCAATAACATGTTGACGCCTATGTCTCTCAACTAACTCCCAAACCTGATTCCGCTCAAACTGATTGAGCTCATCCTGCATGGCTAGGATCCAGTTGGGATCAGCTAGAGCTTCTTCTGTGCTTGTAGGTTCCTGATCACTCAGGAAGCAACAAAACATAGCGCTTTCACCAAAGGACAACCTCGTCCTGACCCCCTCATTGATATCCCCAATGATATCAGCCAATGAGTGATCATCTAGCCATCGCCTCCTGCTGACTGGAGCACTGGGAGCTACTGACGTTCCATTGCCTGATCCTGAAACATTAGTCTCGACAATAATAGGCAAAGAAACGGAACGAGCAAGAACAGGGGATACTGAGTCATCTCCTGAGGGTTGACCAATATCAAAGAAATAGTTTCCCCCTACAGTGTTGGACTCAGTAACTGTCTCAGGTGCAGAAGCATCATCACCGACAGTACGTACCTCAGGTTGAGTATGTCCTTCCGTCTGAGACTCAACGTTTTCCGAGGCAGGGGCTTGCTGAGGGTTGGTCTGAAGTCCATCCTGATCTTCATCATCATCATCCCATCCCTTGGGAGCACTGACAAGTTTGATCTTGAATTCAGGATTCTTCAGACTCAGCCTTGTTACCCTTTTGGTAATTCCCTCAGTGTCAGGACTTGGAACATGTTTCCTATGCACTGATGCAGTCTCATCAAACACAACATGAGGTGTTTTCTCCACACAAAGGGTCCGACAGTTATACACCCTGAAAGCTTTACTGACTGAGGAGTATCCTAAGAAAACTCCCTCATCAGATTTGCTATCAAAGGCTTTCAGCTGGTCTTTCCCATTGTTCAGGATGAAACACTTACACCCAAAAATATGGAAATAAGAGATGCGAGGCTTCCTCTTGTTCCAAGTTTCATAGGGTGTCTGAGCGTGTTGTTTGTTCAGCATAGATCGGTTCTGAGTGTAGCAAGCAGTGTTGATTGCTTCAGCCCAGTACTTCTTGGGCAGTCCTGATTCAGCCAACATGGTCCTGGCAGCTTCCTTGAGGGTTCGATTCCTTCTTTCAGCTACCCCATTCTGCTGAGGGGTCCTGGCTGCAGAAGTCTCATGAGCTATACCATGGTTAGTACAAAAGTCAGTTATAATAGAGTTTATAAACTCAGTTCCTCGATTTGATCGGATCCTGACTATGCTCTGACCCTGTTCAGTACTCAATTGCTTGAGTAACTCTGGAAGCTTGACCTGAGTCTCCTTTTTGTTCAGCAAGAAAATAACCCATGTGTACCTGGAATAATCATCAACAACAACAAGGGTATATTTCCTACCATTTATGCTGACAGGAGTTACTGGACCAAAGAGATCCATGTGCAGGAGCTGAAGCACTCTGTCAGTAGAGAAGGCTTCCTTCACCTTGAATGAGGCTTTGGTTTGCTTGCCTTCCTGACATGCTCCGTACACGTGGTCTTTGCTAAAAACTTCATTAGGCAGACCATCTACAAGAGAAAGTCTAGAGATTTTGTTAATAATCTTGAAGTTTAAGTGACTCAAACATTTATGCCAAAGCCAACTGAGCTTAGAGGAGCTCTTAGCGACCAGACAGGTTTCAGGAGGGCTGCTCTTGAAGTCGGCAAAATATACATTGCCCCTCCTGACACCTGTAATCAGAAGCTGTAGTGTAGATTTGTCCTTCACAAGACACATGTTAGATGTAAATTCTACACTATATCCTCGGTCACAGAACTGACTAACCGAGAGTAAGTTATGTCTCAGTCCCTCAACATATGATACATTCAGTACACGGACAGAGTTAATAATAAGGGTTCCGAATCCTCTGGTGAAACCCTTAAAGTTATCACCAAAGGTTACCTGCGGGCCTTCTTGAGCTACATAATCCTGAAGGAGATCACGAAATCCGGTCATGTGTCTGGAACATCCTGAGTCCAAGTACCAGTCCTTCATCATATCCTCCTTCCTCTTCTTGTAGCCCGCAGTGACCTGAAAAGAATCAGGCCTCAGGTACCCATTTCGTATTGGGTCCTACTGAGTCAGCCATACCCTTCGGGATCCAGATTTGTTTAACAATTCTGATAGCATCAGAAGAGTAAACCTATTTCCCTGAAATATCAACATACACAGTTCTCTTCTTCCTTTGTGCCTGGGAAGTTGAGGGTGTATGGGTGTCAGCCTGAGATACAGGAGCCCTATATTGATTTCTGGGGGTGGGCCTCCTGTTCCTTCTTGGCCTGGGTGCATTGGGCTGAGTTTGATCCCTAGAAGGAGCAGCTCGGGCCTGACCTTTTGGCACTTGAGGTCTAGCCTGAGTGTTTCTGGAGTCAGGTCTCCTTTGCCTTTCAGAGGCCACCTGGTTTGTCCTTCTCCTTTGAGGATTAGGACGCTCCTGATGGGCTCTGTGCCCTGTCTGAGAAATCTGGACCTCAGTAATCCTTGGCCTTGCCTGAGGCCTCCTCTGTCCTGAGTTTCTTCTGCTCTGAACATTTCTAGGCTGGGCCTGAGAAGTGCTGGGAGCAGAATTTTTCCCAGATTGAGGATTCCTAGGCTGAGCCTTAGATTTCCCTTGATCTGTCTTCCCTGACTCAGGATGAGGAGCCTTGGCCTTTCCCTTAGGTTTTGGCCTAGAATCCTCAGTCCTTTGCCTGACAGGTTCAGCAGGCATTTTCTCCTTCCCTTTGCCTTTATTCTGATGAGCAACACTTGAGCTCTTGTCATCAGTTAGGACAGGGACAAACTTCTTCTGAGAGTTGCTCCCTGAAGCACCTCTCTTTTTCTTGCCCTTTGGGTCTTTTGAGGCATCGTAGCCTAACCCAGCTTTAGCACCATTAGTCAGCTGAGAGAAACTTTTCAACTCATCAACCACTTGGGTAGATGTGTATAACTTCTTCAGCTTAACTTCAAGATGCCCATTTGTTTCTTTCAGGGCCTCAATTTCAGAGTTGTATTGAAACACCAACTCTTCATGAGCTTTCTCCTTTGAGATCAGCTCAAGATCCCAAGCAGTTTGCTCAGCACAAATGCGAGCTTGCCACTCAGTTTCGAACATCACTCTCAGAGCAATTCGCTCAATCATCAGTTGTTCCTGAGCAAGGAACAGATCCGTGTCACGAGTCTCAATCAGCGAGCTGATTACACCCTTCAGTCTTTCTACCTCCAGTGGAGCTTCATCATGCTTGTTCCGAGCATGAAGTAGCTCTTCCTGAAGATGTACTAATCGGAGGGCTTCTTCAGTATCTCTTACTCTGAGAGACTCAGTTAACCGATCGTTCTCCTCACTCAGATGTGCATTCACATCCACTGTGTGAGTATGAGTCTCCTGCAGCCTTGAGAAGTCAACCATCAATTGCTCTAGGGCGAGCTGAAGGTCGAGTTCTCCTGCTGAATCTGAGCTAAGCTCAGGTGCGTGATCAAGAGAAGAGGCAGAAGAACATACCTCGTCATCTACCATCAGGCAGAGATCATCATACTCTTCATCGGAGAAGAGTTCAGGGGACCGGCGTCCTGGGCCATCTGAATCTGAGGAATCCTCAGCAAGCAACGCTCTCCGGTCTGATGCCCTGAGCTCTCTCTTGGCTCTCCGATCTTCTCGCTCATGAGCACTGAGCTCCGGACAATCATACTGATAGTGTCCGGTCTTTTTGCAGTGGTAGCACTGATCTACATCAGAAGCAAACTTCTTGTCAGTGTACCTTTTATCAGATGACTCCCTCCTGCTCCCTGATGATCGTTCAGGTTTGGAGCTGGATCTTCTGGGCACATCATCTCTCCTCTTCTCATCTCTTCGTCGCTCAGGCTCGTTGCGATCCCTCCTGGAATCTGAACCCCTCCTTTCTTCTCTTCGGGGGCTAGATCTCCTGGGGCTGGAGTACCTGCGATCACGGGTGTCAGTATAAAATTTCTTATACCTTTCGAATCGAGAGTTCAGTTTCTCGAATCGCCGTGCCATCAGGCTGTACTCCAAGGCTAGCTCATCTTTGTTCATGTCCTTCAGAGACTTGGAGCCAGTTCCAGCCTCAGGCTCAGGAGTAGCTTTAAGAGCCACGCTCTTTTCTTTTTCAAGAGTCTTCTCCTCACTAACTTCCTCACTGACAACACCCTTCTTCCTCTTATCGAGGTCGAATTCCAGAGCTTTCAACTCTGAGAATAGGTGAGAGTAAGGAATGTTTGTAAGGTCCTGAGTATTCTTTAGCAAGATTACTCATGTGTCCCATCTTTCAGGGAGACAATTTAGGATTTTAGAAGACACCTCCCTCTTGGGAAACTCCTTCCCAAGGGTTGCTAGCTCGTTCATCATCTTAATGAACCGAGCTTCCATCTGATCGATGGATTCTCCCTCTAGCATCCGGAAGGCTTCGAACTTCCTAATTGCAAGATCTCTCTTGTTCTCCTTGATCTTTTCTGATCCCTCACTCATCTCTCTCAAAGTATCTCAGATCTCTTTTGCAGTCTTCAGATGCATGAGTCTGACTGAATTCTCGTAAGAAACGGTGTGGAGTATAATGTTTTTGGCAACATTATCCAGTCCGATTTGCTTAATCTGATCAGAATTAAGCGCGGACCTCTCCACCTCTTCATCTCCGGCGGCTGGAACAGGTACATTGCCAGCAACGGGCCAGGTCGTCTGAAGATTTCTCATAAATCTGATTGGGCCATGCTCAATCACCTGTGGCATCTGATCATGGATAGAGTAGAGATGTGCAAGTACCCTGAATTTCCAATAGTCATAATTGTCAATAGAGAATTCAGGAAGATTGCCCTCGAGGCGTTTAGAACCGAATGCCATGATATGCAGATTTTCAGAAACAAGATCAGTTCAGTAGACCACCAAAAGTTTCTCCTCAGAAACTGTTGGTAAACAAAGTCAGTGATCTTTTGAACCACTGCTCTGATACCACTTGTTGGTCCCGAAATGAGTATAATCAGTGTATGGGGGGGAATACACTGATGTCAGATTTTTCTGAAAGACTCAGAAAAATGCTCTAACACACTTAGTCAGGATTTCCTGAAGTACTCAGTATGATGAAGGTCCACAGGGGCAGCAGGGACAGTTCAGAAACGAGTCAGATAAGCTGAGTGTGAGTAAAGTGCTCGGACGCTCAGTAGAGATAACAAACCTACTGACAGCTCGGAAGCTAGTCAGTTGGACCACTATCTCAGTGAGCCAGAGTGAGTGCGGAAAGTGAGCCCTTAAATTCTACTCGTTTTAGTTTCTGAAAACATTTTCTCTGAGTTTGCTTAGTAAACTGGTGGTTAAGGCTGAGTGCATAGTATTAAGATTCAGGATGATTGATTCAGTCCTGAATAGAAAAATGATGCAGAATGTTCAATTTATTATGATGACAGTTATGATCCTGAACAGAACAGTAAATCAGCACACATAGGACTTTTTAACGTGGTTCGGAGATAACCAACTCCTACGTCCACGACCTGATTTAACAGGAAGCTATCCTCAAAACCCTGAGGATAGGTACTTGGGTTTTACGTGCCGAGGGACACGAGTAGCCAACTTCCTCTCTTAGGAACTGACCCCTGGGCGTTTTACAAGTCTCAGTCCTTCTAACCAACCAATCTCACACCTTGAGTGGTTTGGTATTCTGGTTTCCAACTAAGATAGCTCTAGCAATACAAAACAATGCTAAATAATAGAGTTATCGATCTAAGCAAATACAGAGTGAATCCTAATACAACACTAGGGAAATTTAATTGCAGAGTGTTGTTTATAGTATGCTTTGAATGCTTGGATTCTTGAGAGTTTTCTCTTGGAAATTTCCCGTTAGTCTTGAATGGGTGCAAGGCTCTCCATATTTATAGGCAAGATTCAAAATAGATCCGTTGGAGGAGATCAAATCAAATCTTTTCTATTTTAGGTAGGTTGCAGGCTAGAAATACTGTTTGACCTACCCGTCATGCTTATTCTGGCAAGTTGTCACATCACCTGCAACTTTTTGAGACGCATTAAATGCAGCGCAGACTCCGTGCATGCGTGTCGAAAGATCATTGGCTCTCCGTTATAACGGCTAGTTGACCTTCAGACATTTGTCCTTCCTCGTACATTCAATGCTCTGAGTCTCTTGTTAATAACTCAGTCTGAACGTGTGTCTTAATGGAGTCTTACTGACATTCTCTTTGTCTTTTGTCCCATAGCATAAATAACCTTTTGCTTTGGACTTACATGATTCA
>JAPKLY010000042.1:593108-611875 GCA_026898435.1 Prunella vulgaris
AATTAGTTGTTTAATTAGTAGTTAATTATTTAATTAATTAGTTGTTTCATTATTAGTTTATTAATAATTTTATTAGTTGTTTAATTAACTAGTGGTTAATAATGTTAATATTTTGACATATTAGTAGTAATTATTATTTAATTATTGGTTGTTTATTTATTTAATTAGGTTAATTATTATTAATTATTATTTAATTAGTGTTTGTTAATAATTTGTATGATATTTATCAATTAATATTTAGTTAATAATGTTATGTGTCTGTGCCAAGTGGAACAAGAGTTCATCCTAATTACAATCTTGTAGATGTAAATAGGAGGGGAAGATATGGGCGTTGCGATCCTTTTGTATTAGCAAGTCAAGCTTCTCAGGTTTATTATTGCAAATACCCAGGAGTACGTAGCAATGATTGGCTCGCAGTTTGCAAAATTAAATCGAGAACTTTTGTGGTAACTGATAAAGAAGATGGACAAGAGCTTCCCCCTTTCCAGGAAGAACATATAGAGACTCAAATGAATGTGCAAATGGATGATGACACTGTTATATTTACTGATATCCATGGTGCACTGATGGACATTGATGAAGTAGAAGAAGAAGATGAAGTGGTCGAAGAAGAAGAAGAAGAAGAAGAAATGGTCGAAGAAGAAGAAGAAGAGGAGGAGGACGATGATGAGGATGAATGAGACTTGTTTTATAGTATTTTAATGAGACTTGTTGTTCTACTTGTTATGTTTATACTTTATGGTTATATTTGTTAATGGGTATACTTGTTATGTTTATACTTTATGGTTATATTTGTTAATGGGTATACTTGTGGCGGTTATACACGTTATTAATGAGAATTGTTTAATTAATGTCACAGATGAGTGGGTCTGATCGTAGTACAGATGGAGGAAGGGGTCGGGGACGTGGTCGACAACCGTCTTCTAGTCGTCCATCGTCTTCTACTCGTCCATCGCCTTCCACTCGTCCACCGTCTGTTCCAGTGCCCACTATTCCGGCCACGAATGCGTTTGATGCAGATGATTATACGGACTCTGAGTCCGAGGATGTGTCTGATGCACATATTGGAGAGCGCATAGAGTTATCCTTCTACAAGGGCACATACGTTGAATTCATAATTGTTGAATTATATACATATATTGTTTGTAATTTTACTAGGTATTTATTATTTTTTTCAGGTTGATGCCCTCACAAGATGTGTCCAGGTTATGTACACGCATCATGTACAGTCACATGGAGTATGGCGCTTATACTTTCAAGTTAGTAAGCCCACAACGGTTGAGGGAGTGGTGGGACATGTTCATGGTATGTACATTTAATAATATTCATTTTGTACATTTAAGTAATTGAGTTAAGTACATTTAATAATGTTCAATTTGTACTGCAGAAGGAGACTACGTGGGATCCTTCCACTGTACCCTCACAGCTTGTCTACGAGCATTTTGTTCGAAGGGCCGCCGAACGCTATGTGGACATGCTGAATAGGGCGCAAACAAGGTGGAAGTTGAAACGGAAAAAGCCATCGTGGGATTCTGCCATTTGGAAGGCACTGGTCGCGTATTGGGAGAGGGAGGATGTGAAGGCAAGCTCTGAACAATGTCGAAAGAATCGTCTGTCGGAGCCGGGAGGCCCAGGTACTGGCATCTCTCGCCATAAGGGTGGTTCCCGTGGAGCAGCCCAGGTTGCTTTGGAAATTGTAAGTAATTTTTTTAATTATAATTTTTAATTATGATCATACCATGTTTTAGTTAATTATAATCTTTAAAAAAATACATAGGAGAATAAAATGGGACGGCCAGCTACTGAGTGGGAAATAGTGGAGCACTTCCACTATTATGGGCCAGATGGTTATACTTATGGTCACATATCTCAGACTTTGGTAAGATTTTTCATTATGCATTACATTATTTTATTTTATATAAATCTTGTACATTATAATACATTACATAAAAAAATCTTGTGCAGCAAGAAGTACTCTCAAAGACACCGTAGACATGGGAAGGGACCTAGACGTTGATTCTATTTGATGTGTATGCTTTGAATTATATATTTTGAACTTTGACTATTTTGAATTATTTGACTTTGTGGACGTATGTTGGTGGATGATTAGGTACTAATATTTGTTAATGATGATGGATGATTAGACACTAATATTTTTTTTCATGATTTCTATTTTAATTAGATTCAAGACCAAAATCATGAATTTCATAATTGAAATGAAGTTTTGATTAAATTAGGAAAAATTTAGATAGAGATCAATTTTGTGTGTAATAGTTTCATAAGTGAAATGAAGTTTCATTATTAATATTTAGGCCATAATTTCATTTAAAACATGATTGGTTTGCAATTTCATAAATTAAATTAATGAATTATTTAATAATTT
This sequence comes from Prunella vulgaris, assembly GCA_026898435.1. NCBI lineage: Eukaryota > Viridiplantae > Streptophyta > Magnoliopsida > Lamiales > Lamiaceae > Prunella > Prunella vulgaris. Next base: position 595,492 of record JAPKLY010000042.1, read on the forward strand.
ATCATATTAAATGAATTATTTTACATTAATGTTTATAATGATTTTAATTAGATTAGTATAATTACATAATATAATAATAATAAAGTAAATATATATAAAACTTATTAGTTAAATTAAAAAGTATATATATTGTATATATATATTTAAAATGAAGTTTGGAACAAGAAATATAACTTGTCCAAGTGGCAAGGCACATGAACATACATTAGAGAGGTCACGGGTTCAAACCCCCTCTCATACGAAATTCGCGAAAATGCTTCCATATTCGCGGGTCGGTCCCGGGTTGGGTCGGTCCGCGGGTTAAACCCGCGAATTTTTTTTTTTTTTGCATATTTGAAATCAGCGAGGATTTAACCCTCGCCGATTTGCGACGGAAATTAACGCTCGCCAATTTACGAGGGTTAACCCTCGTTAGGGATTCCGACGGATTTTCCCTCGCTAAGTTCCGCGAGGGTTTGAACCCTCGCCATTTTGCGAGCACCTTCCCTCGCCTTTTTCCCGAGCGTCTTACCCTCGCCAAACTCCCGAGCGCTGGACCCTCGCCATTTTCCCGAGGGTGCCTACCCTCGCTAATTAGCGAGGGCCGAAGCGAGGGCTACTCTAGCGAGCCCTTCCTCTTTAACTCCCTCTCTAACCCTCCTCCCCTCTTTAATTCCCTCTTTAATTCCCTCTTTATTCCTGTATTTTTTTGTGGTGTTAATTTATAATATAATATTAAATAAATATTTTTTAATCAACATAATAATTTAAAAAAATAAAAAATTAAAATAAAATTTAAAAAAATTGCCTCATGTGGGTGCCCTCATGTGCCTGGAAATATTAATATGTATAGTATCAGGGTGTATGGTGCGTGTGTGTGTGGGGGGTTTTGGAGGAGGGAGGGAGGGAGGGAGGGCATATGTGGTGGAGGAAGGTATTCTCGCGCGGACTTGATTTTAACATTTATCTATATTTAGAAATTTTACGGAAAAATTTCTATGTAAGTGTTATTTTTAAATATTTAATATTTTAAAATTAGTTCATAATAAATTTATCATGAACTACTTTATTACAAAATTTTACATGTGTTAATTTATTCAAAATGATTTTTAAATCATTGTTTTTTATGTGTATATATATCCATATTTTGGATTCCGTTTCTCATCTAAATTATGACCGACTCTTTTATTACAAATTTCATAATTTGAAATTAAATTCATTCAGTAATACTGTCGTGTTTATTTAATGAGATCATAACTTTCATTGAATGATATTATCAAATTTATAAACTACTATCATAAAAATTTAAAGTACAGAAAGCAAACGCTGATTAATATGTTTTATTAACGAAATAGTGTTATTGAATAAAGATTATATTCAACTCCTCAAATATGTACTTAGATCAGATGCGTAATCATATACGTTGCCATAACTACATAACTCAAAAATAAATAAAACAATCATTTCCTCCATTACATCCTGAACCTAATAATTATAACAACGGGTGATTTACATATTGGTTAAAAAAAATCACTATATTTATAAATTAGTTTACAATATTTGTACAGAATCATATTCTTTTTCTGCACAGAAGCATATCTTTTTTCTGCACAAAACCAATTTGTAATTAATGACAATTTTGCGAACTATTTTGTAATTTTTCCTATAACAAAAGTCTTATGCAACTAAATGCATTGTGCACTCACTCAAAAGTTAAAATTATTTATATTGAAAAATTAAATCTGATTATACTAAAAAATGAGGATTGCTTACACTGAAAAGTGGGGTTGCTTACATTAATTTTCAGTGTAAACAACTCACACTTTTTAGTATAATCAAACTTAATTTCTCAATGCAAATAACATTAGTTATTGAGTGAGTGCACTGTATATCAGGTGCAGACTTACTCATGATTATATTGCTAAATTGAAAATTTACCCCCATTAAAATGTGTTCAAGATGAGAACTCCAAAAAAACATAATGCATTAAAAAGTTTTCAAACTATTAATTTTTTTTTCCAAAGATCCCAAGTTAATTCATATTATACTACTATATAATTCTTGTTTCATTTTTTTTTTTTTTGGTTTTAAAAAATCTTAAAGTATATAATTCTGTTTTATAAACTTCTTTTTCACAATTCATTAAAAAGAAAAAAATTATTGAAATTTGATTTAGATATTATCTTAATATTATTGCATTGAACATGATAGGTTCGTCATATTTTAAAACATTAGATTGTCTTAACAAAATTCACGAGTTTCTATTACCAAAGACCTCGTAAAACAAAACTTATACTCCCTCCGTCCCAAAATTATTTTCATAGTAGTTCTGGACACGCGAATTAAGGAAAAGTAAGTATGGGAGTGTAAAGTTAAATAATAAAATAAGAAAAAATTTATTTTATTGACTTTTATGAGTGTAAAAAATTTTCTTTTTAGGTGTGTGAAAGATGAACTGGGACGTCCAAATAAGAAAAATGTGAAAGTAGTTTTGGGATGGAAGGAGTATAATTAAAAATAAAGATAATTTAAAATATTTTCAAAATAAAAATTCATAGTTGAACAACCACCTTTAAATGCTTTATATTTATAACCTATAAAAGCAAAAATTATATTAAAGAGTTATTGGCAATTTAAGAAAAGGAAAAAGTAAAATAGGACCACAAACTTTAGAAGAGTTGGCAATGTGTATTAGTAGCCACAATTATTAATTAATTGGTACAAAAAAGTGGTGCTAAAAGCTGCCAATTTCTTTTGTCTATTTCTTCCACATTGCAACAACCTGTTGAAAGCGAAGTTCCTCCTACTTCCAAATGTTTTTCCTACCTTTTTAAATCCTGCATTTCCTTCCCACCAATCAAACTAATTAATGATTTCATTTTTTATGTTTTCAAATATTATAAATAAAGGTCTGTATACAGTCTACTCACTCAACAGTTGAAATTATTTATACTGAAAAATGAGGATTGATTACACTGGAAAGTTTACAATATTATTAATACTCAGTATGAACTTTTCTGTATAATCAACCTACATTTTTCAATGTAATCGAACTTAACTTTTCAGTATAAATAGCTTTAACTGTTGAGTGAGTGCACCATGCACCAGATGTTCATAAGACTTACGTACTCTATTATAAAATGATCATTTCATCCCACTATAAGTTTCTCAATTTTTTTATGGACGTCCCACAATAAATTTTTCATTTTATAAAAAGCTAAAACAACACTTCATATATTAACAAAATAAATATTTTTTTTAAATAAATATCCTCTACTTTTTCACAACTCTTCGTTACTTTACATAAATAATAACATGTGGCCTATCATATATTAATAAAAAGAAAGGAAAAAATTACAGTGGGATGAGTGAGTACAAATCTGTGTATATATTAGAAAATTACAAAATATTTCACAAAATTAATATTAATTATAAATTAATTTTGTGCAGAAAATATATACTTCTGTGCAGGAAAAAATTATATTCGCTTCTTCTCGTATTTTTCTCACTTTTATTATTTTCTGTGCAGAGAATATAATAAAAACGGAAAGAAAGAATCAGAACAAAAATAATATTTCTTCACAAATTTGTAAATCAATTTATAAATATAATCAAATTTTTTTAACATTATACAAATATATAGCATGCTTAGTTCATCTTAATTTATTCGTAGGCTTGCCCTATGAATACATAATAATATATATAGTTCCAAAATGTCATTGGGAGTTCCCACCAATATAACTTTAGTTATCTCAAAGTTGTTAATGGTGGAGTCAACTTCAAGTCACTAGTTTTTGGATTATTTGTGTGTGAGGAGAGAGTAACATGATTTTTTATTGCATACTTCACCAGATGCAAATTTGGCACACAAAATATAGGTCTCGCATTTTTTATTTTATTTTTTTGCTAAAGGAGCTTGTGACTTGGTATACTATAAATACTACTCCCTCCGTCCTGGGTCTTTTTTCCAAGCGAAAATTACAAAATAGTTTACAAAATTGACATAAATTACAAATAGGTTTCCATGCAGAAAAAAATTATACTTCTGTGCAGAAATTGTGAACCAGTTTATAAATATAGCTATTTTTTTTAACCAATATGTAAGTCACCCTTCTTCCAGAAAACCTGAACACACGGATTAAAAAAAGTAGAATATGTGAATGTGAACTTAATTAATAAAATATAAAAAGTGTAATTTATTGAATTTTGTAAGTTTAAATTGTTTCCTTTATAAGATAAAATAAAAGAGTTGGGACATCCCAAAATAAAAATTATGAAAAAAAGAGTTTGGACGGATGGAGTAGTATTGATCATAGCAAACTAATATTCTCTGTTTCATAAACATCATAGCGACATATAATAAAAATTGGAGGGAGTATATATTTTTTTTATTGAAATGTTCCATCAATATTTTACATAAAAGTCTATTTACCACACTTTTTTGTTTAAATTGTATGGTCAAAAATTCTCACAATGTATTTTAGGAGAGACAGAGTATGTTTATTTATATATACTAATAATCTTCTTCTTTTTTTTATTCATTAAATTGAATCAAGTTTGGGCCAAAATAGTAGGATGAAATTTTATTCGATGCCATTTATATCCTATTAACTTTAGATTTTTATGTATTGATCCAAGGAGCTAGCAAGTGATGCCGACCATATAACACAATGTCCCCATTAGGAAGAAGACATTGAAAATTCGGGACTTGTAATTCCTATATTTGTTTATTTTTATAAGTTAACTTATATAGTTTCAATTATTGATTATTGTGTTGGCCTTTTTTTTATTAAACATCAATCATCGTCGTCTAACCACCATGTAAAACTAAGTGGATTGGACCGGCCGGTCAGACCGATCAGATCGCTATTTGGACACATTTTCGGGCCGCTTTAGTACATTGGACCGGATATTTTTAAAAGCGTCTGAAAAGCACTCAAAAGCGGTAAAAATCGGGTCGAACTGGTCGCTCGTTGGACCGGCCGAAATGGCGCTTTGACAAAATTTTTAATTAAATGGTATTTTTGTTACACAAAATTAACTAAATTAATTATATATATAATAAATATTAAATATAATTTAATAATATAATATCTAATTTTAATTCATAACCTAGATAATAGATATAGTTTCACTTCCTGGAAACACAACTCTAAGTCTTCACCCTCCTTTAGTATAATATCTAACTTTAATTTATTTTTTCAATAAATTTTATTCGTAAGATATATAATTTTATTAGAATATATATATATATATATATATATATATATATATTTTTATAATTATATATTATGCATTTATGATGTTATACCGATTCAGCCACTTTAAAAATGGTTAGACCCGATTGAATCCGGTTCGACCAAAAATATTAAGGTGGTCGGGTTAACTTCCGGTTCCACTTTTAAAACATAGATGTAGAACTGCTAATGTTGTGAAAACTTATTTAAGTGAATGAAGATGAAGTGGTGAAAGACTAAATTTTATAATGAACTAGTATGAATAATGTAGTAATATAAGATGTAAGTATAATAGTGCAGAAATAATATAATTACAAAGATAATGTTATTTTATTGTCATTATGAAAATATCTATTAACAAGAAAATGATATTTTTGGCAAGTAAAAAAAAAAACATTTAATAATTTTTTTGTTCATTTTTATGAATATGTTGTTGAGTAACAATATGTATAATATGAATAAAACATATTTATGCCTAATTAGTTATTTTGTTTTCATATTTTCAATGAGAGTAATTGATGAAGTTGGGACTTTGTGGTGGATGCCATTTTGTTATGTTCTGAATTTGAGGCAGCAATAAATCTGACCTAATTAGGTACTCATGTCAGGAATTTGTTACTACCTCAAAGTTTACAATATTTTTATTTTTTTATTTTAAGGGTGGAGATTTAAAAGAATATTTTTATTTTTAGAGTATGTAAATTTTTGTGGGACAAATTAAAAAGGAAAGTATGCAAATTTCTGCAGGACGGAGGTAGTATTTTACAACTTACTTTGTTCTTATTCATAAAAACTAATGAAAATACATAATTTTATTACAGTATACTCCCTCCGCCCATAATAATTGGTCCTGCTTTTTTGCACGTGGTTTAAATCAATATGTCAGGGTTTTATAGGGCATTGTGAGGTCCGTTTATGAATTTTAAAATTGTAAATACAAAATATGTTTATATACTTTTCATATACAACTTTTTAATTACTAAACAGACCTCTAAATATCACATAATATCCTTCAACATATTGTATTAAACCACATGCAAAATAACAGGACCAATTATTGTAGACGGAGAGAGTATTTATCAACAATCCTACTCAACTCAAAATTTAAAAAAAAAAATTTAATTTTTTTCTTATCTACATACACAATCTTCAATTCAATCAATTTTTTTTTTTTTATACTTTAGCAGTGACACCAGCTGAATATCTACATCTCTCTTCTTTTCTTTTCGGTCAAAGTCACAGAAGTGGCCATGCTTTCAATTCTTGGGCTTCCAATTGTGTAGATTTCGTGGGCTTCAAGAGTAATTAATGGCCCACTTAACTTGTCTTCTATCACATTAATTTTCAATTTAAATTGGGCCTTTAATTTAAATTGATGGGCTCCAAAATTGATTGAATATTTGGGTAATTGTTAAATTAGTATTTCCTACTGTCTCCATCTTTCTCGATTCATTTTCTCAATTAATTTTAAAATAGGGATTAAAGATTTATTAGTCCTGCAACTTGTCACGAATTTGAATTTGGTCCATATAAATTACACATTGGTCCAATAAGTTCAAAAATATTTTGATTTTGGTCATTTTACAAACGTACAGGACCAATATCAAATGTATAATTCATGTGTACCGGATTCAAAATAAGGACAAGTTGTAGGACTATAAAAATTTTAATCCCTTTAAAATAATAGGTGTACAATTTGTAATTTGTTCCAGGATTTTCTATTTTTCTACGAAATAACAAACTAATAACTTTCTCGGCAATTACGAGCAACTGACCAATTTAATGCAAACGTACCTAAAATGTTATAGAATTAAACAAATAAAATATACTATTTTTAAATAATTTTCACACCAATTAACTGGTTTATGACTTTTTCTACCAATCAAAATGAATTGTTATACTTTTTAGTGAATAAAGTATTTATAATATGAATATTATACTTTTTTTTCTATTTTAAGAGTGTGAATATAGAGTTGGGACAAATTTAAATAAAAAGTGAGAAGAAACCAGCCACCTGGCCACCGGGCTCCTCACTTGAGTGAGTGACCCGGGTTCGATTTCCTCTGGGAACGAATTGGAGATGAGAGATATAAGGTTGGCTAGGAGTATATTCTTGGAATATTTGGGGACTTGGTGTAACTAACTACTAACAACTAACATTTACCGATAAAAAAAAAAAAGTGAGAAGATAATAAGAGGATCATGAGAGCATTGTATGCTTTCGTTACGTGATTTTGCAAGTATTATATGAAAACATATTCCCTACGTAATAAGCTTCTCGTAAGGGCTCATTTGGTTCGTAAGATAAAAATATCTATCCGCAAAAAACATGCATATTTTTTACGGATAGATATTTTTATCTTATGAACCAAATGAGCCCTAAGAAGATTGCACGAAGATTGAGGAGTATTTATAAATAAATGTAGTACAAATGATGTGAATAAAGAGAGAAAATAAAATAGAGCATTGAGAATGGAGATATTTTAGAGTAAATAAAATAAACAATGGGAGTAATTATTTAGTGTTGTGGGGGTGAGTTTTCAAAATTGATATGGGAAAAATTGTTAATTTATTTTTTAATAGTAGTAATTATTTTATTAAAATTTATTAATGTGATAATACTATTGTATAATAAATAAAAAATTATATCATTTGACTTAATAATGTACTCCCTCCATCCACAAAAAATATGTTAACTTGTCTGCATGTGGCTTAAATCGGTATGTCGGAGGGTATTATGGGGTATTGTGGAGTTCGTTTATGAATAAAGAGATTATATATGGAAAAGTACATCTGACATACTTTCCACAAACTGTCACTTTATTCATAAACAGACTTCATAATATCTCCTAATTATACCCTTCGACATATTGCATTAAACCACGTGCAAACAAGTGAGTACATTTTTTATGGACAGATATAGTATATAGTACCCCCGTCCGTCATGATATAAGCTTTATGTTGCAATTGGGCACATGAGTTAAGACAAGTGTTAAAATAATAGTTATAGCATAAGTAATGTGATAGAAAAAGTAAAAGAGTAATGAAAAAATTGTATAAAGTAATCTATAACTATATAATAACAAATGTTCTATTATTTTTAGAAACTTTTATTTTTTAATCCAATTCTAATTTACTAAATTTGGATATATAACTATTAAAAATCTATATTAAATTAAACCAAGCTTCGTAGAACCCCAAAATATTAATTATATTAAAAATTACTTAATTACTGCATTATTAACCAACCTTTCAATTCTCAAGTCCAAAATAAACAAATTATATAATAAATACTAGATGGTTTACCTTCCCAATATTAGTGGAACTTTTCACATTCTCTACGAATAATATAAAATCTTAAATACTAAAACATTTAGACTAAGACCATCAATTTTTCGGATAGCAACACAGTTCTTTTAATCAATTTAAGAGATCTGACAATATTTTAGATTTTCGGTATATTTCTTAAGCATATTTTTTAACTAAACTCTCTTTTTCCTTGCAGATGTGCAGCCGTGTATTAATCTTCATGTTGCAAATCAATCATGTCAACTACATGCACTTCAAAGCAAATAATTGCTTATATCTTGGAGTTCAACAATTCCAAGTGTAAATTTATTGGAACTCATAAAGTAAGTACAAATCATGTATATATTGTTAAAAAACAACTATATTTTCATAACTCGGATTTATATTGAAGCGTATATTGCACCCCAAATTCAGGTATATGTCAAACTCATACAAAAGGAACTATTGACAGATAGATGTAGCTTATAAGGTACATGATATATGAATACACACATAGGAATGCACAAAATGAGTTGGTAAGTTCCTTTAACATACTTCTTGTTTTATTATCATTATCTTTGAATTTTAATTATCTCTGATAAAGTTTGCAAATATAATATTAAATACTTATTTTAGTACATTTAATTGTTCATTCTTTTTCTTGAAATAAAGAAAAAAAGTTTGAAATTATTATTAACTAATGTTAACATAGCATATATAGTTTTGAGCTATATAAGTAATCTTATAGGTATTGATCAATGCAAAAATTTCCAACCATGAATAAGAATAACTACACTTAATTAATCCATCAAAACATTATCTTACTGTTGGAAATAATAAAACACAGAAAACTCAATGTACATGTCAGATTCTCAAGTTAAGACATCCTATCACTAAGCATAATTTCCACTTGAAAATATACATGATATTTTTAAAAACAAAATAATACGATTAAATTCTCAACACATTAAATCAATTTTATCATATATTTCAATTGAATTGATAAATTAAATTTAATGTTCATGTTCATATAAGAAGAACAATTTATGTATAGATAGTAATATCTATAACTATATAATAACAAAATCTTATTCCTTTTTTGGAAACTTAATTTTTTAAATTTATAACCTACTTTCTAAAATTATTAACATTATTATTTAAATTAATGATATAATTAAACTTAGTTAATAAAAAATTTAAAGACTTACATTAAAAATCAAAGTACTAACCTTATTTAATTAGGTGGCTTCTCAATGTCTTTGCAAAATATAAATGAATCATAATTCAACTTATAATGATATCAATGCATTTTCAGTAAATTTTATTTTAAAAGACTAACCTTATTTAAATAGCGTTTCAATTTTTTTTGCAAAATACAAACAAAATTTGATTCAACTCACAGTAACATCAATGTATTTTCAATAAATTATATTTCAATGTTTTGACTTATTTCAAAAATAAAATTCCATGCATGTCACTCTAAACTATTTTTTTCATATTCAATTTACACACATATATATTTGCGATATTCCACACCATACTATAAAGGTTTACTTATGCAATAGAGTACATATTAAAGGTGTAAACTATTATTCAATTTTAATAGGTTCATCTCTTCTATTATTCAAATTAATTATCTTTTTTAAAAAAAATTAATTCATATTCATATTCTATATAAAATAAAATTCAAATCTAAATTATTAATATATTATCTTAATATTATTTATTTATTGATTTTGATATATAGTTGACTATTTTAAATTTAAGAAAAATTTATTAGTATTTTCAATATTAAATATTATATTTAAAATTTTACTATTTTGTTAGTTTAAAAGATAATATGAATATATATAATTAATTAAATAATTATGAGATACTTATATATATATTAACTCACATAAATTATTTATTAACAAAAAAGTTAAAAATTTAATTAATAACAATTAGTTGGAGAGCAGAATAAACTTAGTTTAGATTTGTAATATATTTTATAATATATTAAAATATTATGAATGTTAAATCGTGCACCGCACGAGATAAGAATGATATTTTTTCAAAACCGTAAGTTAAAGGGGTAGCAAATTGAAGATCGTAATTTGACGGACTGAAAAAATGAGGAAAATAACTTTTTGAGGTGACAAATAAAGACCACAACCTTTTCAGACTGTCAATTTAAGGATAATAATTTTTAAATGTTTGCAAATTGAGAAAAAAAATCAACCTGAATTCATGTCAATTTTACCATATTTTGACCCGAAATCTAGCTCAAATCCAACCCAAATCAAAATTTGTGAATAATGAATTGCACAATATTTTTTGAAACATAGAGAGTATCATATAGGAGAATTGATACTCGACATTGTAATTTTAAATTCATTCATATTATAAAATAAGTAAAGATATTAATAGAACTTTAATATTATTTAATAAATATCATTGATCGTGCATCGCACGGGTGAAAATACTAGTTAAAATAAAAATACAAGAGTAAATAATAATTCCCAAAAAAGAAGACAAAATAGTAAATGAAAATTTTATATTGAGAGCTATGTTGCATGGGTGCGGATACGCAGATGCGAGTACGATACGGTACGAATTTTCTTAAATATTAGGGTGCGATTCGTTAAGGATACGTCTATTTATTTATATTTTATTATATATATTATCTAAAAAATATACTTTTTAATATAAATTAATTATAAATCATTTATATTTTTTATCACCTAAAATTTGAGTATATGCAATAATATAATATAATTATGTAAAAAAAATATCAATTCGAGTTATATTAGTTCAATACATAAATCATAGTAGTAAATTCAATCTAAAACTAGTGTCACACTATCAATTTAACTTATACGAAATAATAAAATTTAATTTAAATAATATATTTAATGCTTATAAATAGGATTCGTGCAGTGGATTCGAGAATACGTTAGCTGGATTCGCTACGTGGCAGATGGATTCGCCACGTGAAGAATTCGATACGAGAATTTAAGAATCTTACCTCTTTTAGGGTATAGATGCTTATCTGATACTGCGTTATAATATTTTTAGAAGAATTTATGTATCATAGATTGAGAGTCTGAGACAGACAGACCAAATTGAAAAGTTTATAGCGTAAGGGAGGGGGTATATGAATTTAAAAAGATCATTGTGGCCTCCACATCCCAAGTCAATGCCAAATTTTGAATAAATAATTTTGGATGGTATAATTTAGAAAAGTTGGACTTGTGTAGAATTTGAAACTACTCCCTCTGTCCCAAGATAAATTTCACATTTTCCTTATATGAATGTCCCAACTCTTTCTTCACACCCAAAAAAAGGAAATAACTCACACTCACAAAAGTCAATAAAGTACATTTTTTATATTTTATTATTTAACTTCACACTTACATACTTCACTTTTTCTTAATATGCGTGAAATTCCACCTATGAAAAAAATATTGGGACGGAGGGAGTCTTTGTTTATTTGGTCAAGAGTCAAACTCATACAATATGCAAGACCAAGACGTACTATGCAAATTAGGAACAGGAAGTCACCATCAATCTTATTCTTAACTGAGGGATGAGACTTTTTAATTCCACTTTAAAAAAAAAAAAAAACAGTTACATAAGGATTTTATTTTAACACAAACGATCATTCGAGAAACTAATTTTAGTACTACCTCCGTCTCCCAAAAGTTTACGGTATTTTTGGGGGCACAATTTTTAAAAAAAAGTGTAATAAGTTGAATGTGTATGGTGGAGATTGTGAGGTAAAAATTTTAAAGGTGGAGATTTAAAGAAATATTTCCATTTTGATACTATGCAAATTTTTGTGGGACAAACTAAAAAGAAAAATATGCAAATTTTTATGGGATGGAGGTAGTATTAAATAAAAGTTTAAGGACATAATTTAAACTAAATAATACTACTTTGGGTATTCGAAGGTTGCAACACCTTTTACCTATAAAAATCAAGAGAAAGGATAACGAGTGGAATGCGTATTGAGTGAAGGTTGTAGAAGTCGGAAATTGGTAACCGGACGCTTTTTTGGCCGCCTAGCGCCTAAGGCCGTCTAATTTTTTTTAATTTTTATTTTTATAAAAAATATAAAAATATAAAATTTGGGTCGTCTAAAGAATGCCTAGACACAAAAATGCCTAAAATTACCGATTTTGCAGAAATCGGGTCGGCAAGGGGCCGCCTAGCGCCTAGGCCGATTTCTGCATCACTGGTATTGAGTGAAAGTTTTGAAGGTGAAAATTGTTAAGAATATGGCAATTTAGGTGTGTGCATTTTCTTGTAAAATAGGGGGAAAAAAATGGATGCAAATATTTTAGAGTTATGTAGATAGTAATAAAAGTATAATGATCCAATATTTACAAACAGTATTAATGACCTAAATTTGCATATATCATGAAAAGTCTCACTAACATTTGATGAATTAATTGATATGGAGTCAAATGACATCAAATTGCAAAAATGCAAGGAAAAAATCTAAGTCGTAATCTACCTGCAGTGTTAAGACCAAGTTTGCCCCTCAGGGGACAAAAGAATATTCTTGAGGCAAGCTATCAAAATCATTATAAATACCATATTTTATGGTAGCTTGGCATCAATGAAGGAGATTTGGACTCTATGCTAGACAGGAGCGTCCCGTGCAACATGATAATGGTGTGTTTTCAATCTCTTTTTAAAAAATGTGGAATCACTTTTTTTTTTAAAAGTTGGTAAGACCCAATTTATTCAAAATTAAGGGTCACTTACAAAATTAATTGATTTTATCTCATGAAATTAAGGGCCACTTACATGTTGATTTTAAAAAAAATAGCAATATTTATGAATTGGTTCACAATTTTTATACAAAAATATAATTTTTTCTGCACATAACCAATTTGTAATTAGTGTCAATTTTGTGAATCATTTTGTAATTTTTTCTAGAATTAAATCCACAGTAAAATCAATTATTTTATTATTTATTTGTGCTATATATAACACAAAATCTAAATTCCAAAGCACAATTGAACAAAGAGAGAGAGAGACATGAGATAGCTTGGAACCATTTAATTCAAGTGTCATACCAAACACAATAAATAAGAGCAATTTTTTTCAGCAATAAATAAAACAAAATGAATGGAGTATTATTTTTAAGTTATAGTGTATCTTTTTAAAAATGAATGGAGTATTATTTTTAGTAGTATTTGATGACAATTTGACTTGCTCTGCCCCGATATATTTGGATGCTCCTACCCTGTGACACTTACCACTTCTAATATGCCCCGACCGACATATGTTATCAATTTTTATAAGTATATGTTGTGACGAGGTTCTGGACCGCCACCCGAACCGCCGAGTGAGCCATTCATCCCAGGAGACAAACATGAGACACATTTTCTTCTGGCGAAGATTCGCGAGCTAGGGAGATGTGGCCAGAGGCTAGGCGATTAGAGCTTTGGCGAGGAATAATTTTATCATAGGAATGAGTCACGATAACAATCCCGAGTAGAGGACCAGATGTCGACTTGCAACCACAGTCTGCACACAACATGAAGTAGTCACATCACGTCAAATAGGCGGAACTTGCCCAAAGCAATATGTCAAAAGATAAGTCTCGATAACAAATAAAATAATTGTAATCTCACTTGTCGATCCCACTTGAGAAACACATGACAATAGAGGATTGAATCTCCAAGTTAATTAGGAAAAATCTAAGGTTAGTAAGTAGATCCTAATCCCATTAGACCACTTATAAACATGTTTTAGCTCAATAAAGTTTTAGCTCCAAGTTCAAACTCAAAAAATATGTTTTAGCTCAATATATACTTATAAATATAATATATACAATATAATCTAGTATTTTTGCCAATTGAAATGTTACTTTTGTATTAATAAATTAAAATATATTATGTATCATTATTGTGAAAATAAATTATCACAATCCGAATTGATCGCCCTACTCCAACCTATGACCTTAGGTGGGTTGCCCCACCCTACCTGCACAAGAGACAAAGCGGCATGGATTTTCAGTACATGTCGTATACCATCTTATTATCACTCTCAAATATTTGCATAAACTTAGTTTACATTAAATGTATTATATTCGAAAAGCATAAAATGTGCGTCCCTCTAAGTATAACATTATCTAAGTAAAACACCATCTAAAATGATAGCAATTTCTCTCTCTCTAAAAAGAAAGCGTAAAACGTACGCCCCTCTCTAACCACAACCACCAACACAGCCATTCCGCCACCAACGTCGTCTTTACTTGCCTATAGACGCTGCCACTGATCCCACGACTCCTCACTGTAGTCCTCTCGACGGTGCACTGTCAGACACCATTCCGGTGTTTCTCCATTCCAGATCTGTTCTGATATAAAGAAAAAACCTTAAAAATCAAATTCGTCGCCTCCCTCCTGTCCAATAGCCAATCGTCGTCCAGTAAGTCCTCTCCACCGTCCATGCAGGCATCGTCGGTTGGGTTGCACGCCCGGGTCACAACACCATCCACCGCCTGCTGAGTGCCGCCCATCGCCATCAGTTTTCGATCTATTTAGAGGACAGTTCAAATATGTGCCCCGCCGTCTGCCTCCAATTGTTGTTTCAGTTGTTTAACGGGTCCATCCTTTCCAACGGTGCCATAGTTACAGTGTCGATTGGTAGAATGACCCGTTAAACCTTATTTTCTTTTATTTTTTCTGTTGTTTGTTTTTGAAATTTCTGCAGTTGGTCTTTTATTTCTGTCGTCTGTTTTTTAGACTATAATTTCCTTCTCCTACTCTAGTAGTTGTCTACACCCTGTGTGGTGTCTCATATATTTTAATATGGTACTTCTACTTTGATGCTATGCTTAGGATTCAAATCTGGTGGTATGCCATATGACCTTGAATTCTATATGACTTTCTGTAGAAGTGCAGGATTGGTTTGAGATGGATGCTGATTTTAGATGGTAAAAAATCACCTTAATGTGAGGTGTGTTATTTGTCATAGAGCTTCAAAGTTGTTAGCGTCCATTTCTTTTGTGTACTCTCCATATCTTCTTAATTACTATTTTAATTGAAATACTCTCTCCGCCACAATATTCTTTCATAGGTTGGGTTACACACATATTAAGAAAAAGTGAAGTATGTTAGTATTAAATTAAATAATGAAATATAAAAAAGAAGACAAAAACTTATATACAAATTTCTACGGATCTAAGATCCGTAGAAATATCCATTTTTGAAAATTCGCGGGTCTAATTCGGGTCGGGTCGAATTTGAGTATTTTTTTCCAAAATTTGCGCAGCTTGTAATTTCATTTTTTTTTGCTCCCAGGTATGTTACAGTTTGGACAAATGCATGTTACTTTAAGGCAAAACGTGTGTTACAACCAGATTAAATGTTGTTTTCTACACATATTCATTTATTTTTGTAGAAGTAAATATTTTTCATGCAATGTAACACATGTATATGTTACAATGTATGTGTAACACATATTTATTCTTAATAAAAATACATTTTATCCTGTAGTAACACATATATGCTCATATAATAACACAAATTGAGGAACAAATATGTGTTACAATTAGAGTAAATATGTATTACTGCAAATTTATGTTACAATTGGAGTAAATTTGAGTTACTGCAAATGTGTGTTACATCTAGAGTAAATGTGTGTTACAATTAGAGTAAATGTGTGTTACTGCAAATGTATGTTACAATTAGAGTAAATGTGTATTACTGTATACACAAACATTTATTTATCCTTTTAAAAATATATATTATATTTTATATAATATATATAAGGTATTAAATGATGTATTAAGTACATGAATAACATATTATTAACATAAATCAACAAAGAAAATAAAAAATAAATTAAGTAACACATATTTATACTTGCAGAAATACATATTT
>JAPKLY010000042.1:611885-754656 GCA_026898435.1 Prunella vulgaris
ACAAAGAGAATATAAAATAAATTAAGTAACACATATTTATACTTGCATAAATACATATTTTCTTTATAGTTACTTGAAAAATACAAAAAATTAATTTTTTAAGAATTAGTAACACAGATTTTGCCTAATTGTAACACGCATTTGCCCAAATTGTAACATACCTGGGAGCGAAAAAACCTGGAACTACAAGTTGTGCGAATTTTGAAAAAAAATGTCCAAATCTGACCCGACCCGATTTAGATCCGCGTATTTTTCAAAAATGGATATTTCTACGGTAGAAATTTCTACACAAATGTTCCTTAAAAAAAATTATTTTATTAATTTTTGTGAGTGAGAATTTTTTTTTTAAGTGTGAAAAAAGGACCGGAACATTCTATAAAAAAAATGTGAAAATTATCTTTTGGGAGATGGAGCATATGATATATTAAATCCTAACACAGTGCATAAGAGACTTGGTGCAATAAAAGTGAAAAAGGCTTATGTTTATATATTTGTTAATCGATTACTTGAGAAGATATAATTTGCACACGCAATGCTTTTTTAGCGAATTTTCTTTTGGAAGTTATGACAGTTTTCACGCGGTTTGTGGGATCAATCCTCACCCCACCCACCAAAATACGCGTTAAAATTTGACCCCTCCCCTCCCCTCCCAACAAAAACCAAAACCCTCTGAAAAATCTGTTGTTTCATGTCATTTCAGAGCTGAAAAAATGATTGCAGCTCTGTTGTACCCTCTCCTCTTCCTATTTGGCCTCATCTGCACACTCATCCCTTCTACCAAGAAGTTTCTCCCCCAAATTTTCCAATCCTTTCAGCACCATCCCACCAAATACCCTCCAAAAGACGCACCCAAATCAGTTACCCGCACCGCCGGCGGCGTCGGCGCAGTGGAGCTCAGGAGCGTATTCGCGATGTTCGACAAAAACGACGACGGATTCATAACGAAGCAGGAGCTGCGGGAGTCGCTGAAGAACATGGGGATCTCGGCGGGGGAGAGAGACGTCGAGGACATGGTGGAGAAGGTGGATTCGAACGGCGATGGCCTGATCGATGTCGGCGAATTCTGCAAGCTTTTCGATTCGATTTCGGGTTTAGATCGGGAGAGGCAGGGATCGGAGGAAGGCAGGGATGGGGATTTGAGAGATGCTTTTGATGTGTTCGATGGGAACAAAGATGGATTGATTACAGTGGAAGAGCTCGGATTGGTGCTCTCCTCGCTCGGATTTACAGAGGGGAACAAGTTCGATGATTGTGAGGAGATGATCAGAAAAGTAGATGTGGATGGAGATGGGATGGTCAATTTTGATGAATTCAAAATGATGATGAGAGCTGGGCTTGGCGGGATAATTCCAATTTCATAAATCAAAATCATCAGACTTTCTGTTTGGTATGATCTTGTTTCTTCATGCCATTATCATAACATCATCTAACTTGATCAATTCGACTAATTTTGCAATGGTGTGTTGTGCTTCCATTAACAGTCTCATACTCGGGGACGAATTTCCAATCTCGTGCAGCGTTTTGCGTAATGCTAAATATATAGACGATAGAAACTTCACCATGTATGGTATCTATCGTCCATGTACACATATATAGACGATAGACAGTAAATGCCAGTATCAATCGTCCATGCACACATAGACGATGGATACTGCATCATAGAATAGAATTTGTGTAGATTAGTGTGTTCATTAGTATTCAAAGTGTTGCAATAATTAGTTACTCCGAAGTTGCAGCTATTCACATTCGAATTTTTGCTCAATATTTTTCGATCATACATATATATAATCTTTATATCGAGCAAATATTAAGGTGCTAATAGTGGGGTTCATTCATAAAATTAAGAGGCCGTTTGGTATAATTGTAAGAAATGGAAAGGGTATAAAAATGAAAAGAGTATGAAATGAAAATCATAGTTCTCATGTAGCTGAATTATGGTTGATTTCTCAGTATTTGGGAATCAAAGTAATTCCAAACACACACTATGATTTTGATTACCATTACTCACCTCCAAAAGTATCCAACGAAACACCACCTAAGTAGTTAATTAGGGTAAAAGAGTTTGACACAATCAACCTCTTGTTTATTGTATCGAGATCCATGTTTGTATTTGGTGTATTCAACATATAATATGTAGATTTGCAGATGATTTCAAATCATGTGGAGCAGACAGCTAGAATCTGACTTGTCTTGAATCTGAAGTTTAGGGTTATTATTCAGAGTATTATAAGTTTTTTGTTTTCTTTAATGTATTTATATTGTGGATGATCCAATCCAATCCATTGGGACCATTATTATGAATCGTTCATCCTTTTCGAGGGATAGTTGAATCATTTTTCGTAACAAAGCTTTACTATTGTTGAAGAAAGATTATATGTTCGATGAGTTTTGCAACACAAAGTTTGAATTTTGAACACCTTACCCTTGTATACACCAGGTGGACCATGCATTTCAAGTGCAGTTTTAAAAAATTATATCATTTATTAATGATAAATCACACGTATTATTAATGAAAAGTGAATTTTGAAAAATATATTTTTCAGTAATAACCACTTGATACTCAAGAAATTTACTCATTTTGAACATATTTTGCAATTTTCATTTGAAAATATATTGGTTCCGTTATATAAGATGAGATTTATCATTTATGAGACAATCACACATGTATGATATTTTATCTTATTATTAATGACCTAATTTGATGGTGGTGATTCAAAAATTTAAGATTGGTGTACTATTGAAGTCAATAAGATTCAATGACTTAGGTGTTGACTCATATTTAATCTTGAGTCGAGTTTGGTGAGAAGCAAAAGAATCTTTAGTTATAATTTCTATTATTATGTACTATTGTACTGTGGCAAAGTATTATATAAATCAGTTTCATGATATAAATCACCTTATGATACAAGGTTTATATTTATAAATTTATTTTTTTGCCTTGTTAAAAAGTGGTTCTTGATATGAACCACTTTCACACAATACCTACTCTTGTACTATATGTATATGTGCACTCCAAATAAGGTAATGATCAAGAGGTGCACTCCAAATAAGCTATATTGCAGTATTAGAGTGTGAGAGAAATACGATACAGATATAAAAATTCAAATTTTAAAAAAAAAAATTGGTGCAATTCGTCAAAGATACATGTATTTATTTGTATTTATTTATATCTTATTACATTTAACAGGTAAAAATTTATATATTTTTTAAAAATTTGTAAATTAAACATACAAAATTCATATTTTCTCGAACCAAAGCTTAAGTAAATTGAATTATTTAATATAATTAAATAATAAAATATTAATTCAAGCTTCATTAGCACATTACATATATCATAATAGTAAATGTTATCTAAAGTAAATGTCATATTGTCAATTTAAATTATATAAAATAATAAAAATTAATTGAAAGATATATTTAATGATTAAAAGTAGAATTTGTGAGACGGATTCGAGTATTTGTTAATTGGATTCGTCACTTGGAGAATCGGGTACGCATTTTATGAATTGTACCCTATTTAAGGGGGCCGGTATAAATCGAATATTGCATTATAATAATTTTAAAAGAATACGTGTACCCTAGCAAATAAGATAATGATCGAGTGCATTTATAAATGATAAAAACTTGTATGAACTCGAGTTCACGGTGAATTTGAGTGTATCAATTATCATTGTCATGTATATACACTATCTCTATTATACATATATATACTCACTGTTTTATTTTTTTAGCAATAATAGTATATATGAATAATATTAAAATAATTATACATAACAGTGATACGAATTTATATAAACTCGATTTCATAAGGTACTTACTCTTCATAAAATAACCATTTAAAAATAAATTTGAATAATATAAAGAGCTTATTCAACAATATTTTTTTAGATGACCATTAAAAATATTATACAGGGTGATTCTCAAAAAAAAAAAGTCTTTGGACTTTTCCGAGGAGAGACAACTTGGTGCTAAATACGAGATTTATTTTGTCAGTAGAAATGCTAAATATTTAACTAATTATTTAAATTTGTGTTTTTATAATCGTATCAGGTGATCAAATTGGATAGAGCACCGATTATCGGTTCAATCGGTCCCCCTATGATCTAACCATGAAAATTATTTGGTCTTATATTTATATTAAAAAATAAAATAATATGAAATTTGTACTCTCCTCGAGCGTCAGACCCAAAACTCACACACCTTTAAAGCATAATTGTTAGAAAAAGAAAAACCTCTTTTAAGTAAAGTCAGAATATGTGGATATATATTTGTATGTACACACATTAATAATTTAAAGTGTGTAAATAATTTAGGATGGAAAAATAAAGCTTTCACATGACGAAAGAAATATTTACTATTTCTCTACTTTTTATATGTTGGCATCATTTTTTGAAAAATCATTATATTTTTTCTTCTTACAATTAGATATTTTATCATTTACTTACATTAAATTTTAAAAAATTATTTTTTATTCATGAAAATGTCATTTAATTCAACTCTGAAAAGATGAAGAGCATGTACGCACAAAAAAAATAAAAAAAAAAACTTAAAAGACTTATTTAAACTTGAAAAAGAAAAAGTTAAATGACTTCTTTGAATCAAAATATACCTTACTCGTAAATGAGATAAATAAATTTAAGATCAGAATGACAATGAGTATTATTAAAAAAATAAACCCCAACTATTGTTCAAGGCTTGCCCCAAAAATATTTTAGAAAACAAAAGATTATAATTCTATATTTAATCTAAGGACCGATTAATTGGAAGTACCAATTTCAATATCCACTAGCAAAACCCTGATTGAAGCCAGAGCAAATATGTGGACTGACTCATCATTTCAAAAATTGATAGTACCCTTTGAATATCAAGTTTGTGGCCTGAAAAGGAAAATACTTCTAAATCATAAATCATCACCACTAGATCAACTCTTCATGATTAGCACATAATTTATATATATATATATATATATATATGCATGCCGTCACTATTAGTATAAATAGTTGTAATCAAATCTAGAACTCGACCGCTGTTACATGATACCCCCTCCGTCCCACAAAAAATCGTTTACTATTAAAAAAGAAAGCATCATTTTGCGTTCATACTCGGAAAACTATTTACATATTTACTCGTATGTCACTACTTTATTTAAAAAACACATTTTTCATATTTACATGATATAAGAAAAAGACATTAATCATTTTGGGGCATAAATGCTAAGCCACAAAACACACTGTAAAAGGAAGAAAAAAGAAGGTGGAGCATAGAATCTCATTCTCACCTGCATGACTTTACTTGTTAGAAGAGCATCCTTGTCTGCTGCTGCACTTTAGAGATAAGATACTCCTCCAAACACCAAAGCACAAACACGAAAGAAACGAATTGATCAACACCACACGCAGAATAACATCATTTCATAATGGCAAAGATGCTGCAACAATGACGACAACAAAATAAGGCCTATTCATATTATTGTAAAAGTAGTGTTTTCTAGGCACCAGGTACAAATACAATACAACACAATATTGGCGGGGGTGTCTGCAAACTCACGCGAAGGAGCCAGAATCACTTTTCATTTTCTCAAAGCTGCCCTCTCACAGCTTTTGGCTTTTGGAAGTGATTCACAATATGGAGTATTGATTGAAAACACCCCCTATTATTAATAGTATTATTATAACTAAAACACATCTGGGTGAAAGCGTCCAGGAAGCGAACTGCTTTGTTGGGCCTGCTTCAGATGCATCGCAAGCGCATAGTTGTTAACCTACAGGACAAAGTAACGTAAGACTGAGAGTTGCAATACAAAAGCAAACTTCACAAGTATGAGATTACCAAAATGCACGGTTTTGACATGGAAGCCAGATGGTGGGTTCCTTACAGAGCCCAACATCAGCATAACCTACTTGTATCATGCTATAGTGAACAAGTGCTTTACGCAAATGTATGGCTCCACAAGTGACCTACCATCGGACTTCATATCATTATTCTTAAAAATACAGATATTCCACGAATGACTTTAGAACCATGATGTAATTGAGTTCCTCTCTTATATGTTAGATTATGAGCAATATATAGTTCCAATTAAACACCACACACTCGGTGAGATTTTGCGCTTATAAAATCTGACCTCCAGATTCCGCAGTTGCTCTTGATATTGAGATACTAGCTGTTTCAGCTGATGCAGCTCGTTGCTGGATTCCTCAAATTCCTTCTGACGCTCATGTTGGATTGAGACTGCTCTCTTTAATATGGCATTTTCTTGCAGCTGTGATTCTAATTGCTGCTTAAGCATTATGTTCTCCTACAAACCATTGCATACACGTAAATTTGATACAAGAGTGAATATATATCACCAGTTTCCAGATAATAAGTTATATTTTAGACCCACAAGTTATTTTTTATTTTTCCGATTGACGTTAACGTACTGAAAATAGAATTTTCAATTTTGGTCCGGTAACCAGTTGTAAAAGAGGAGACATTCAGTAGATGCTCCTGTGGCAGGGTAAAATTGGTCAACCGGATGTTTCAACTATTATAGCCGGTTATTGGAAAAGTTACAGAACTTATTCAATTCTTGAATGTCAACAGGATTAATATCAAAATAGAATCAACTTATAGGACTAAAAACACTATTTTACCTAAATATAATAATCAAAAGTGAGGCTAAAATCATTATAAGAACGTAAAACTATGCACCTGCTGAAAGCTTTTGGCAGCGTCTGCAGTTGCATTGGCACAAATTGACTTCTCCAATGCTTCGAGTGCTCGCGATAAACGTGCCTTAGCATCTTCTACATTTGGTGCACTCAATACTTCTCTAACCAAAAGTTCCACCCACCCTGCTCCATCTACAGGAAGATTGCTTTGAGCAGGTGGTTCCACTACTGGAGCAGGGTCCCCATCATCAGCTACTTACAAAGGAGATGACAAATCAAACATGTATATAGGGTAAAGAGAAGTTTCTAAAAAGAACACCAAGTAGTGAACATAAATAGCAATCATGAGCTCGGCTAAGCAACTAACCTTACAAACCACCACATATATGTAAACTATGGTGCAATACAGAATCCAAACTTAAAGTCGATAATAGTCAAAAAAATATAGAATTTCCACAACTTTAACTTTCACACACTTGTACAATTTCATCCAAGAAATACCATAACTAATTATTTAGAAAATTCTGGTGTACTTCATCAAAGTGCATATCAGAAACACATAGTTCCCCTGAGTGAAGCATATCTTACTCCCTTTACATTTGATAAAAAATGCTGAAATTGGTCAATGGAGTACACAAAGCTAGTTCAGAGAAAATTGCTAGCATCAAATGGGGTAGGGTAAAATGATGCCCATGAACTAGAAGGTTTATTAACTGGAATAGCCCATTTTAGATGATTAGAAGGAAAAAATTGAGACTTACAGTCAAACGAATTCAATGTGTATGTAGGCCATCACTTTCAGGGCTCAATTTTATACTTAAATAGCAGAAATAAAGCATTTAACAGTTGAGGAAGTTACACGGCATAACAGGTCAGGTGCTGTATTTGATATCTCAGACCAGTAAATTAAAGTAAACAGAGAAGGAAATAATAGTTTCCTGATACTAATGGCACATGATAACTCGAAGGTGCTAGTTATATTTCATAGATTTCAAGTATTACTGGTACAGAGTGCAAATAATAGACAAAAGAAAAATATACATATATACACCTGCACACATAAAACATCATAAAGCATGTCAACAACACAGACAACAAATATTAGTCAGTCAACCTGGCAGAAAAAAAAAAAAGAAAAAGAAACAGGACAGAGTACAAAGATAGATGCAGTGCAAAGAATATTCAAGTCCAACTTCAATATTCCAGCGCAAGTCTCCCCCAAGTGACCAAATGAGATTTAAAGGACCCCCAAGGAAATGGTCGTCTTAAAAGAGGAATAAACTTCAATGTCCAACTAATACAATGAGAGATCTGCTCAAATCAGATTGAATAAAATCTGGACAGGTTATCCCAAAATCCAATGGATGTTGCGAAAGACATAATGCAGTACAGGAGAATTCAAAATTGGCAGCAGAATTTCATGGGCAATTAGAAAGCCTTAATAGAATTAGAATCCTCATTCTGTCATTCATAATAGTTCCATATTGATAATGGAAGTAGGCTACAGAGTAAGCAGCTTCAGGACATCTAATGTTTATCAATTTAGAAATAAAATATGAAATGCTTACTCATTCAACATATGCAAAAACATCTGAAGCATAGATTAACAGAGACAAACCCAAAGAGAGATTGAGAGAAGCACCTCCAGACAAAAACTGCACGCCGTTATCCTGAATAAGATCAGATGAGCTTGATGCAACACTCAATTGAAGATCATTCAATCTTTTGATAGCAGAATCCAAATCATCGCCAAATTCTTCAAGGGCCTTCTCCAGAAACTACAAGCAAAAACCATCAACAGTTAATTATCAAGCTTACACCGAACGGAACTTCCAACGACATATATCTATCGAAGACCTAATTCATCACATAGTCATTCTCAGAAACTAACAAGGGGCTTTTTTCTTACCATATGATATAAAATAAGAAATACTACGATTCACTGTAATAACAGCCACAAAGGAGTACAAGAATTACTTGGTCATAGAAATTTTTAGTAACTAAGTAGTGAATTGAAGAAACAATGAAGGTCCTTGTATCAAATGCAGTAGGTGTGCCGCTGGCACAGGATTCTCGTAAACTCCACAGAAGAGAACAAATACTAATTAATACTCCCTCCATCCCAGAGGTGTTTTCACCTCAACAAGTGCATAATTTTTAAGGAAAGTAGGATGATGTGCAAAGTTATATTATTAAAATAATGAAATTAGTTGGATTGAATGTAAAAGTAATGGCATTTTGTGTAAATATGTTAATATTGTAAGGATAGAGTTAAAGTAGTAGTTTCCATTTATAAGATGTGAAAACAATTATGGGACGAACAAAAAAGGAAAGTGTGCAAACAATTATGGTACGGAGGAGTATCAAATAGAAAGAATCCTAAAAGGCATTAATAAGATGAGAACCCCAAAAATTCTCCATTTAGGTGCAATATAGAAAAATATAACATGTGTATTCATAATGCACTTGACGGAATTGACTTTTGCATTTATCTAATAATACGCAATAGAATGATTATTTTCTGAAGATAATCTTATGATATTAATGATTATTTTCTGAAGATAATCTTAGGATATTGCTTCTCAATTGAGAAAGTAGCTCTCTTTAATGACCACTATGGCAAGGATAAATGCACTAGCAGATTTATATGCGACTTATTGAAATCCTTCGTGTTAGGTGTGACCATGATACCACCTAGGCGCCTACAAGAATGTAAAAAATGTTAATATCAGAGATTTTTATAACTCGATAATAGTTATTAATAAAATACCCCTTAATGCAAATATGGGTCTTTAATGTTAAATTTTTTACTTTTGGTGTATTATTTAAGAATTAAAAATCAAAAACTAAACCCTAAATTTGTTAGTAATAAATTTAAAATACCCAAAATCGGCATCAACACAACCCTCATTTGCAAAATTACGTAATTTATTCTCTCCAATTTCTCCATCTTTCCAACATCACCACTGTGCTGCCACCGAACATGCACCTCATCATACCCTATCAAGCTTCTTATATTGCAGCTGTAATAAAAAAATCCTCTTTAAAGCAACAAACAATTAAAAGGCACAACAAATAGCATCAATCGCAAATTTAAGGTTTTGGTTAGGAGATAAAACTGGCATTTTTATGTTCATGGTTTTCTTCATACATTAACTCACAATTTGGTGTTATATTGTGAATTGAGATGCACGTGCCATACCATGAAGGTGGGAGCAAATCAGGTAACTATGGATAAAAATGTCAACTACAACTTAGATGATACATCTCTGATAACTAAGAAGGAATCCAACAGCATAAACCTTCATTAATTTTATCTATCTCATTCCATCCATTCACACAAACCAAATTTTCACTTATTACGATATCAAAAGACAAGCTTGGCATAAGCATAAAATGTAAGGGGTAAAACATGTTCCCAGGTACCAAAACATAATCTTTTAATTCTTGGCAAGATCAAGATTTCCCAGGTGGATAAGCTTTGCCACGAGGGTCATCAAAAGGTTATTTCTACTGACTATTAATAAAGTAATTTAAAACATGTTCTTAAGTTTTTAAGATTTCATTATGCAACCAATATTTTCTGAGTGTTTACACTTGTTAATCAGTGTGAAGATATGTCCTATATCCCAATTTCAAAACAATGACAAGTTGATTGTGTTAAATATATGCAAATTTCTTTTCTTGCCATTCAACATTACCTAAAGAATGCAAACAAAGGCAACTCAGGACAAACTACATAGCAATTCAATTTCTCAATTAATGTATGTACTAATTGGGAAGACAGCAAGGTGAAGAGCCTAGCATCCAAAAGATTATACAAACAAACGAAGAAAGGAAAACAAGTCACCTCTATACCAACCCAAACCGAAATTCCTCAAGAAAAACACAATCTTACACGCTATACCCATAAACACAAACTCACATATACATACACACACTAGCACTATAAAATGAGGACAAAATAACTTATAATCACACTATAAAGCAAAAAGAGAACAAAAAATAACCTGTCTATCCATGTCAGGAAAGAGGGCGACAAGATGATCGATCGCAGCGTTCGAGGATAAGTAATTGGACGCGGCGGCCCTAGGAGGAGAGTAATTCCGGCCGGGAGATGACGAAGATGAACAGCGGATTCTCTTGGAAACGGGCGGCGACGACGGCGATTCCTCAAAGATGTTCGATCTCTTCCCGCACACTACGGCAGACATGTTTCGCTACCACAAAGAAATGTTCTCTATCTCTATCTCTCTCTACTCTCTCCCCAATCCCTCTGCTCTCATGCAGATTCAACCAAAAATAAAAAAACTCTGCACAAAGAACTGAATTCTCAGAAAACAAACAATCAGATCAATTCAATCGAGCTGATCCGGTTCCACGACCAACCGGAAGAGATTAAAGGGAGAAACCATTGAGAAACCCTAGGTAAACATACAAAACCGAGATTTCCGCAAGAGGGTTTGCAATCTCTCTCAATTTATGATAAATTAAAAACGAAAATACCTATGTGATTACACAATAATGTATTTGTGCGTGCAGCGTAAATTTGTGTGTGTGTGTATCTGCAATAACAACCACGAAATTACATGTATGGATTCGTAACAAAAATAATCAGAATTTCCGCCATTAAAAGGATCTTTCTTTTCTTTCCTGTCTAGATAATGGCGTGCAAAGACGCGTGTCAGATGCTTATTGGGAAGCGTGGTGACGCGGGTGATTCTTTCCTTTGGCGGGTGAGCAACTGCGATACAGAGGATCCCGTCCTCGATTCAGCAGTGGGGCGGCCAACTGCAATTTTACGGGTCGGATCTGAAATCAAGGGCCTGCAATTTCAGGCCCAATCTACTTTGCACGGGCCATTTTGTCAAAAGCTACTGTATTTAATTGGATGATTTACTGTATTTACAAATAGGTTCAAAATATTTGTATAGAAATAATTTTTTTCTGCACAGAAGTACATTTTTTTTCGCACAGCACCTATTTATAAATATATTGATTTTTTTGAACCTATATGTAAATCATCCTATTTAATTTAATTTTTTTATAAAAAATATATTTTATAAATCTTACACTAATTAAAATCTACCGTGCTTTTTTTTTATTGAGTTGTATATAGAATATTTATTTCATTTAGGAGATGTTTGTTTAAATTGAGTAGGATAGAATTTCAAGGGATTGTATTGATTGCAATTTTAATTTTAAAATAGTATGTGTTTGATATTTATGATTGTTTTCTTAAAATTAATTCAATGTAATAGTTGGGATCAAGTTATCCTTTTTTTGTAGGATTGGGTTAAATTCAAACATCGAGTCAGGATTTAATCATGAGCTCAAATCCTAAAAACCAAACAAAATTTTATTTAGAATTAGGAACTTAATCCATCCTAATCAATGAAACAAAACACCCCTTAAAATCTTGACTATTCCTCTACTAAGAATGAACCTTAATCAGTCAATTAATACAAATTAGAATAAATTAGATATATTAATTTAATTTTCATTTTTTTTATAGTATTAAATTTTATAGTTATAAATATAGTCGGAATAGTAATCACCATTCATATCTGTAGAGAATGGAGTAAAAAGTATTATTAATCCCGTGAAAAATATTTGGACTTTAAATTAAAGTCCTACGTTCTTGAAAGATATTAACTCAAAATATTACTCCCTCCTTCCCATAATTGTTTTCACACTTTCCTTTTCCGCTCGTCCCACAATTATTTTCACACCCTATAAATAGAAACTATTACTTTAATTTTATTCCCACAATTCAACTAATCTTATTATTTCAATAATATAACTTTATACAACACTCTACCTTTTTTAAAAATTATGTCATCCCAAAGGTGAAAATACCTCTGGAACGGAGGGAGTATTGCCTTTTAAAGTCTCTCACTGGCACAAGGATTATTACCCTCTAGTTTTTCTCAAATCAGTTTTATCTTGCCTATTCACTGATAAATTTTACAATCTATTTTTAAAATGTGTGTTTTCGATCAACATTAGCATAATTTGTTCTCACGGAATATTTTGAGATATATATTTGCATATTTTATTATGTTGCAGAATATCATTTTGCAAGAAAGAATGTTTTCTTTGAGTTCACACGGGATTTTCTCTATCTTTTTATTTCTTCTGACTCTCATTTTCATTTTGTAGGCACTATTATTGTTAATTATATGCAACCAGTAAAATTAATTTGCAGAACTTCATCTCCCTAAGTTTCAGATAAATTTGCAGTAAGACACATACAATACAACTCTTTGTTTCTTCATTTCTACTCTCTCATATTTCTCAAAATTTTAAATTATTTGCCATTGAATATATAAGTTATAATTTGTCTTTACTTGCTAGGACCCACACAACTTGCTAGGACCCACAAGGCCACAATATGCAGTTAGTTATAGATCGATTTAATACTTTGGAATTGGGCCTTTCAAAAAAGGCCCAGGTTATATGCACCACATTTGTTAGAAGTACACACACTTTATATTTTAATTAGTTTATATCATATATAAAATGACATAAATACCCTTTTCACCATCTCTCTTAAAACAAGTACACCCACCTTTTAATTATTGGAAAAAACTTCCGAGAAGCACAATTTTTTTACAAGTGTATAATTAGTATACACATAAATTATTATTTTTATTCCTATTTAAAAACTCTATTTTTTCTCTCACTTTATCTCCGTACACACCCACTATCTTCTTCTCTCTCACTACCCCCTTCTCTCTCTCACACGTTCAAAGTCTCATTATTTCTCTCTATTTTTTTCTCGTCCCTCTCCCACGCGGCCACGCCCCATCAGCCACCCATCTCCCTACCTTGTTTCATCTCATTTCTTTTTCCACGAGGCTTATTCATTATTGATCTATTTGAAATCACAAATATGAAGAATGAAAATAATAAGGTAAAATAAATAGTGACTTTTTTCCTCCTTCCATGGCCCCATTCTTTTTCTTCTTTTTTTAACCCTTAATTCGGTATATTCAGATTCGGATTTTTTTCGATTTTAATTATATGAAATATTGTATAACTTTTTAATTTTTTTCTCTCCAAAATTTTGCTTATTTTCGAGGAATGTTACAGAAAAATTGTTCGATTTATTTTTATGATTTATGTCTTCTTTTTTTATTTTTCTATCCGGAAATTTTATATTTTTTCAAAATATATTATCAAAAATAAATTGGCTGGATTATTTGTTAAAGATAGTTTGAATTTTTGTTTTATCATTGACTACTTCTTTTTCCTTTTCCTTTTCCTTTTCCTTTCAAAATTTTTGAGAAATAATCACCATTCAAACAAATTATTTATGATTCTTTTTGCTACTTTCTTTTTTTCTTTCCCAGAAAATTATTTTTCTATGAAAAAAAGTCACCATTTAAATCATTTTGATTTTTTTTAAATCATTTTCTTCTATTTTTTTTAAATTGTGCTTCTCGGAAGTTTTTTCCAATAATAAAAAGGTGGGTGTACTTATTTTTTAGGGTTTGGGTCAAAAGGGTATTTATGTCATTTCGTATATGATATAAACTAATAAAAATATAAGGTGTGTGTACTTCTAACAGATGTGGGTGCATATAACCTGGGCCTTCAAAAAAAATACTTTGGAATTTGGAGGCTGTTATAACTCGATTGGGCTAAACCGACCTTTATTTTATTACTTCCTTCATCCCCGTGAAAACTTTTCATTTGTGTTTTGTATGGATATTAATGAATATAATATTAAACGGGTAAAAAAACATAGAGAAAGAAATAAAGATAGAGAGAAATAAAGGAAAAAGTGTAGATACTACAGTTATCCATTAAATTGAGAAGCTTCTCATGGATGTGCAAAATAAATAAATGAAAATTTTAGAAATGAAGTATTTCTTTGTCTAAAATTCAAAATGAAAGAAAACAAGTTAATAAAAACCAATTATAAAAGGAAGAGATTAATAAGAAAAAAAAAATTCACCAATTAATCTAGTAGTAGTGAGGGCTTGAGATTTAGAAATTAGAAGTATAATCTTCTCTAAGTCTCGGGTGCGAAATCCACGAGATTTGATCAATTCTTAAGATGAATCTGTTGAAATATGTGTTCCTCGAAGAGAGTTTCAATTCGGTATATTGTTCGCCCAATTTTGATATTGGGTGAATGAGAAAATGAGATTTTAAGTTTATTGTAACAAATGACGGGATGAGCCTGACGGTTTGAGCTTGACGGGATGAACCTGAGGCTTCCTGAGCCTGAGAGGCGACTTCAGGACAGCTGAGATCTTAAAATCTCTACAGTTACAACACGTTTTGAAACTTAAAACCTGAGTTAATGCAATTAATTCAAACATTTTTTCGGTTACGGTCAAGACCAGTTATGGCTCTTTATGGTCACACTCCAACAGTCATTTTTTAATACTATAAATAGTATTCTTATGTGTTGCAAGAAACACAAGAATAACAAGAAATACAATATTTGAGTGGAAAAAATATTCAGATGCTTTCCGACAATTTGCCACTTTCATTTGCCCAATTTTTCTCTTATTTTCGTTCATACTCCGGTGATATTACGAACAATATCTCAGTTCGTTTTAGCAAGATATTGGGCTATATCGTTGCTATAAATCGTTGTATCCTGGAAAACAAGTGTCTCATTAGTTCACTAAGCACCTAGAGAGTGAGGGGCATATTTTGTTTTAAGGAAATCGTGTTCTTCACGAGCCTCGATTTTTCGTTTAATTTTATTATTATTTTCAGCAATCAGGTGCATATTTTCTACAGTCTTAAAATAAAATATTTCTTCAAAGTGGCTGATACAAACCCAAGTCTGATGAATGATATTACCTCGGTGGCTCCTACTGCTCCAGCCTCCGCTTCCACCTTTGTTGTTTCGACGGTTCCAGTTCCTTCTGTGACGATTCCAGTCCACCACCACGACAAGCCGAATAAATTTTTACTGGGATGAATTCAAAAGGTGGCAGCAAAAGATGTTGTTCTACTTAACCACGCTCAATCTGGCAAGATTCTTAAGGGAAGATCCTCCCACTCTTCCTGTCGAACTTAACGATCAATCTGTGCTTGCCCAAGAAGCATGGAATCACTTGGATTTTCTTTCCAAAAATTATATTCTCAACAGCCTATCCGACGCACTTTACAACGTGTACCTTGGGGTCAAAACTGCAAAAGAGTTGTGGGAAACTCTTGAGAAAAAATACAAGACGGAGGATGCCGGAACAAAGAAATTCCTCATAAGTAAATTCCTTGATTTTAAAATGGTGGATACTAAACATGTTGTTAGCCAAGTGCAGGAACTACAGGTTATTATTTCCAATATCCATGCGGAATGGATGGTGATAAGTGAATCGTTTCAAGTGGTTGCCATCATCGATAAGCTGCCCTCCGGGTGGAAAGATTTTAAAAATTACCTCACCCACAAAAGAAAAGAGATGATCGTGGAGGAGCTTGTTGTTCGTCTTCATATTGAAGAGGACAACAAGAAAATCAAGCAAAAGATATGGTGCCTCTGAGCCTAAAACCAATGTTTTTTAGGCTAAGGCTCGAGGACCAACCCCAAAAATAATGGGAAGAAAAAAGAAAACCCTTCGACCAAGAATTTGGGTCCGAAGAAGGATGAATTCAAAAGAAAATTTACCAGGACTTGCTACAATTGCGATAAGTCTGGTCATAAGGCGGCTCAATGTAGAAAGCCGAAAAAAGACCAAGCGAATATGGTCAACCAAGATGAGAAGTATTTCTCGGCTGTTGTGTCCGAGGTAAATATGGTGGGCTCAAACCCACATGAATGGTGGCTCAATACGGGTACAACTCGTCATATTTGTTCCTCCAAGAATTTGTTTAATTTCCTTGATGAAATGTTCATGAAGAGAAGCTCTACATGGGCAATTCAGCTACTTCCAATGTCAAAGGGAAGGGAAAGTAGTGTTGAAATTTACCTCCGATAAGGAGTTAACCTTGAACGATGTGTTGTACGTACCAGAAATTCGAAAGAATTTAATGTCCGGGTCTATTTTAAACAAACATGGGTTCAAGATTGTAATAGGGGCGGATAAAGTTATTTTATCCAAAAATGGAGTGTATGTAGGGAAAGACTATGAGTGTAATGGCCTTTTCAAGCTCAATGTAATGACGATTAAGAAAAGTATGAATAAAAATGCTTCATCTTCGTCTTATTTGATTAAGTTTTCGATTACGAAGCATTGTCGTTTAGGACATGTAAATTTTAATTCATTAAGAAAATTAATGAATATGAATAGTATTCCTACACTCCAAATTGATACAAATCATAAGTGTGAGATTTGTGTAGAAGCGAAAATGACTTGGTCATCTTTCCGAACTATTAAAAGAAATAGTGAACCACTTGATTTAATTCACACGGATGTGTGCGATTAAAAAAGTGTACAAACACGTGGGAATAAATATTTCATCATTTTTGTAGATGATTGCACAAAATTTTGTTTTGTGTATCTTCTAAAAAGTAAAGACGAATCTTTTGATAATTTCGTACTTTATAAAAATGAGGTTGAAAATCAACTCAATCGGAAAATTAAAATGTTGAGAAGTGATAGAGGGGTTGAGTATGAGTTTCCATTTGCCGAATTTTGTGAACAACACGAAATTAAGCATGAAACTACGCACCTTATTCACCTTAATAAAATGGTGTCGCAGAGCGGAAAAATAGAACATTGAAAGAAATGATGAATGCAATCTTACTAGATTCCGAGCTTCCTCAAAATATGTGGGGGTGAAGTAGTGTTGACGGCAAATTATCTTTTAAATAAGATACCACGTAAGAAAGTTGATAAAAGTTCATATGAATTATGGCATGGTCGAGCATCATCCTATAAATACTTAAAAGTGTGGAGGTGTCTTGCAAAGGTTGCAATTCCAACTAGAGGTGGTAAAAATTACTTCATAATATTTATCGATGATCGCACAAGATATTGTTATTTATATCTTTTGAAGAACAAATATGAGGATATTGAAGCCTTAAAAAATTATAAGAATGAGGTTGAGAATCAACTTAGCAAAAGAATTAAGATGATTTGAAGTGATAGAGGTGGAGAGTATGTTGCTCCGTATGAAGAATTTTGTTCACAAAATGACATTATTTATCAAACTACTGCTCTATACTCACCTCAATCAAACGGCCTTACAGAACGCAAAACTAGAAATCTAAAAGAGATGATGAATGCTATGTTGATTAGCTCAGGCTTACCTCAAAACATGTGAGGGGGAAGCAATATTATCAGCTAACCACATTCTTAATAAATTTTCACACAAGAAGAGGGATAAAACTACAT
Source organism: Prunella vulgaris (assembly GCA_026898435.1). Classification (NCBI taxonomy): domain Eukaryota; kingdom Viridiplantae; phylum Streptophyta; class Magnoliopsida; order Lamiales; family Lamiaceae; genus Prunella; species Prunella vulgaris. The sequence goes on from JAPKLY010000042.1 coordinate 629,842, forward strand.
ACGAGTTATGGAAAGTAAGAAAATATTCCTACTGTTACCTCAAAGTGTGGGGGGTGTCTAGCTAAGGTTGAAGTACCTAAGCCAAAACAAGTGAAAATAGGACCCAAAACTGTTGATTGTGTCTTCATTGGATATGCTCACAATAGTAATGCATATCGATTTTTGGTGCACAAATCTGACGTTTCTGAAATGAACACAGGAATGATTATTGAGGCAAGAAACACTATGCTCTTTGAGAACATATTCCCTAAGAAGGATAGGGACGAAGTAAGTTCGTGTAAAAGAACTTACGAAACTGCTAATGATTCACCTGAGGCTAACAAAGAACCCAAGATTGATGAGGAACCAAGACGCAATAAACGAGACAGAAAAGAAAAGTAATTTGGACCAGATTTCCTTTCATACATGATGGAAAATGAACCTAGGACAATTCAAGAGTCACTGTCCGGTCCAGATGCACCTCTCTGGAAAGAGGCTAAAAATAGTGAAATTGAGTCCCTCATGCACAATTATACTTGAGAGTTGGTTGCTTCCACTAGGTTGTAAATCATTGGGATGCAAGTGGATCCTAAAAAGGAAGTATAAAGCAGATGGATCAATTGACAAGTATAAGGCTCTTCTGGTGGCAAAAGGGTACAAACAAAAGGAGGGATATGAGTTTTTCTATACATATTCTTGTGTTACAAGAATTACATCCATTAGAGTTCTCATTGCTATAGCAGCATTGCATGATTTCGAGATTCATCAAATGGATATAATAAACCGCATTCCTGAATGGAAATTGGATGAAGAAATATATATGGAACAACCTGAAGGGTTTGTTGTGTCTGGACAGGAGAAGAAAGTGTGCAAACTTGTAAAGTCCTTCTATGGACTTAAACAAGCACCTCTCCAATGGCATGCGAAATTTGATAGTATAATGTTATCAAATGGTTTCAAAACCAATGAGTGTGATAAATGTGTTTACATTAAAGGCACTCAAAAGGAATGTGTAATAGTATGTCTATACGTGGATGACCTGCTGATTATGGGGAGCAATCATGATATAATTGTGAATACTAAGAACATGTTGAAGAAAAACTTTGACATGAAAGACTTGGGTCTTACTGATATTATTTTAGGAATAAAGATTTCTAGAAACTCGGTGGAATTGTCTTAACACAATCTCATTATGTTGTGAATTTACTTAAGAAAATTGATGTGTTTGACTATCCCCCGGCTAATACCCATGTGGATGTTAGTTAACACTTGGCAAAAAATCGAGGAGACCAAGTGGATCAACTGAGTATGCAAGAATTATCGGAAATATGATGTACTTAACGAATTGTACTCGACTAGACATAGCATATTCAGTAAGTAAACTTAGTAGGTTCACAAGCAACCCCAGCAAGATTCATTGGACAACTTTCATAAGAGTGCTTAGGTATTTAAAACATATGCTAGGTTTTGGAATCTTATGCACAAAATATCCAACAATATTGGAAGGATATATTGATACGAATTAGATATCAGATTCAAAAGACTCCAAATCAACTAGTGGGTATGTATTTACTAGTAGTGCAGGAGCAGTGTCTTATAAATCCTCTAAGCAAACTTGCATAACTTGTTTCACATTGGAATCGGAGTTAATAACTTTGGACAAAGTTTGTGAGGAAGCAGAGTGATCACTTCGGTATTTCTTGGAGGATATTCCTTGCTGGACTAAATCGGTGCCTCCCATGATGATACACTGTGATAGATTGTATGTTATTGGGAGGGCACAAAAGTTACAATTTACAAAGTAAGTCTCGACACATACGAAGGAGACACAATACCATTAGACATTTGATCTCAAGTGGAGTAATTTCCATTGACTACGCGAAGTCAAAAGAAAATATCGCGGATCCACTAACCAAAGGTATAAATAGAAATCAAATGTGTACGGCAGTAAGGGGAATAAGGCTAAAATACACTCATTAAAGTGTGTTCAGAGCGGTAACTCAACCATGATAACTAGAGGATCCCAAGAACTTGGTTCAATAAAACAACTAAGTTATGAAGCACTCAAGTATGCATTTGAAAATAATTCTCTGTTCATTCATGAACCCGCTCGAATGCAATATTGCATCCTGATTTGCCTTCAGGGGCATAAAATCCTGCTGACGTGTAGTAAGGATAAGCTTCACAGCTTTTAATGATTCTTATATCCCCAAGGGTGGAGTAATACATGTTACTCTTGATAGGAGATCACCTATATAAGCGTTGAACTGGGGCCGCTTCTAAACTGATGAATTTAGTACATGCTTATGAATCCAAGATAAGGTACAGGACCAAAATGGACAATAACGTGAGAACCAAAGGGTATCAGAATTATTGCTTTGTAAATGCCATTGTCCTGGTTTACACAAAAAATTGATCAGTTCAAGACATCATGTTCACTGAGTGACAAGTAAATCCGATGGCATCTTACTTGGGAAGGTTCAAAGTCAGTCGCTACCTATCCTGATGCAATAACAGTTCGTCGAGACTTCCTTAAGTAGCCACATGCATTAATATCATTCATGTGGGGAATTGTTGGAAGTTTGACCAATTTTATCATGATATTCCATTGGTTGAAAATGGAATTAAGTTGCAAAATGTTAATTTATGTTCGAAGTAGATAAATTTGTAGTATTAATTTGCTCAAAACCAATTTCGGGTGAATGAGATATTAATGCATGAAGTTAGCAACTTAACATGTTGAAGAAGGAAAATAAAGGAGAAAATAAGGAAATATTCCTTGTCCCACGTAAGAAAATGTGAGGACTTTGGAGTCCCTTATATGTAGACCTATGAACATTAGAATTAATAATGTTCTATTGTCTACATGTTGGTGTCTTAAGACCTTCATGCTACACCCGCAAGGGCTCGGACACGCGCATGTCGCACATAGTCGCATTGGGCGCTTTAGAGGCGCATGTTGCACTTCGCACGTACGCATCGTCACGAGGAGCTAAAATCTGAAAAAGATGAAGCCCTTCACCAAAAGACACAACATCTCTTTAACTATTACAAATAAGACCCCAGATTTCATTTCCATTATCATTTACAACCAAATAAGTTCTCTCCTCTCGAAAAGCATTCAATTAAGCTCTGCATTAGAGTTGTGTCGGGAGTTCCGAATACCTATTTGCGATTCGCCAATAACTTCCAATTTGCAGTGCAATAATCTAAAATTCTAAAGTCATTGTATCTTGGGGACGGTTGACAACGATCCGTATTGCAGCAGTGTACGGGACAATAACGTCTTACGGAGAGCGAGTGAAACTCGTAACTCGACTTTCTGTTTCTAAATCCGTGTCAACATCCTCATTTTCCTATACACACCCTATTTTCCAACAACCTCAACTGTTGAGTGAATGCACTGCACTAGAACAAAAAAAAAGACCATGGAGAAAACGAAACGTGTGCCCTAATGTACCAATATAAATATAATGAATTGAACAAAGGCAATATATTGTCACACTTTTTCTTTAATGGAAAAATGTTGCATCAAAGAACAGGCATTTAAATTAATAATAATAAAAAAGACAATAGTACAAAAATTCATCAATACCAAATACAGTCCTCCATGACTCAATCAGGTCTACAAATTTTATGCAAGTCCCAGAATCACAACAGTTTCCAAAAATAGACCAAAAAAAAAAAAAAGAACATATGTACTCCTCCATTATTCAAGAATGAATTTCATCTTATCTACTTCACTCCCACAGCCACGACATATGATACAATCTATAGAATATCTCCATCTTTTAATCCTAGTATTTCCAAGAATTGCAAATTTGGACAGGTGTGTGTTCTTCAAATGAGGCCTGAAGAATATGGATTGTAGGACTGAACCGGCATACCTGGCCCGTACGGGTACGGCTGGCCACTCGTAGCATATCCGTTTCCGAAAGGATTCACAGGCTGTTGTGGGCCCATCATCATCATTTGCTGTTGTTGGCCCATCATGAACGCGTGTTGCTGGTTGTACATTCCGGCCATCTGCACGGACGGCGGTGCAGCCACTCCGTTGGATGCGTAGAACGGATCGTGCACCATTTGTGGGGCCATCGGAGCTTGTTCCCATGGATTGTAGCTCGTTTGCTGGCTATTTCTTCTAATTGCGTCATCATATAGACTATCGAGAGTAAGTAAATCGAGCCCTCCAGCCTTTCGAGTACAAAGGAGGCATTTGTTATTAACTGAACGACAGTTTGATTGTAAAATCGTAAAAAGATGGCGAATTCGTACCAATTTGCTACTGGCTGCAGCAGTTTCATTTGAGCTTGGAGCAGTAACTAGAGCTAGTTCCCAGCCTGTACCGTTTGGCAGGTTTGGCGCGGTGGAAACGGCTTGTTCTGCAAAACATGCGAATATAAACATCGAGAAGATGACAATGTGTATATCAACCTCATTCGGAACTTAAGGAGTAAACTGCAACATTGGCCAGATAAGTTACCAACTTGTATGCACCATGCAACAAAAGTGTACTTTTAAATGATATTAGTTGTTTTAGTTCAAATCAATGATAAAGTCCTATAAAAAATAATTTTCCCAATTAAGTCCCATATATTTTAAAATGCCGCAATTTTAGTCCTGCATTGATAATGTTGCCGAATCTTTGCACACGTAAGCATCAGAACTTGCCATAGTCGGATCTTATGTGTCAACGTTGGACTAAAATTCTGGTATTTCCAAAGTTACGCGACTTAATTGAGAAAATTAATTTGTATGAGTCTGAAATAAGCAATACCCAATAGACATGGGACCAATTTTGAAATTGTCTTGAACTCAAGGGTGATTTAGATACTCCCTTATCTAGCTTGAGTTCGTCAAACACTACTAGACTTGCAAGAAAAAACTTACCAACTGGTACAATGGCCAAAGCAAGTGCATTTTTCTCGTCTAATTCGGTTGCAGCAGGAGCAGGCTCGTGCAGGCCCTACAAGATGACAAAAATCTAGTTAGTCGCATGTCTCAAATCTTAAGACGACAAATCTAGTTCATCAGATAACTTACCAGCAAATCAGGTGGTGGTACTGTAGCAGGGGTTTCAACCTTGACAGGTTGTGGTTCAGGTTCGGGTGGAGGTGGAGGTGGGGATTGTGGACGCTCTTCTTTCACGTCAGAATTCTTTTTGTACTCAATCGCTAAAACCGTCTTCGGCTTATCATCAGCCTGTTTCATTTGTTGGTGAAGTGTTTAATACATTGCATGTATGCATATATAGAAAATCCAATAGTCATACTATATAGTATGGATATTATAGCTAACAATGCCGATAAAGTTGAGACGAGTACCAGATCTTTGCGAGCTGTAGAAGCACGCGGTGCTTCTCGTACATACTCTTCCATAGCTTGAAGAAATGATGCAGGGGGCTTAACCATTCATCACATTACAAGTAAATGAGATACGTAGCCGAGTTCTATTGAAGCAAGATTTACGTAAAAAAGTATATAGGGGTCGAACCTGTTCGATCTTGATAAATCGCTCTCCACGCCCAACATCAAGGTTTTTACATATTTCGTAGAACTCCGACAGTCTCTCAGCCTAGAGATTTCACATATTCACTAAAAAATTAATCTGAAAGCTTTCCTTCAAAAATCCCACATAATAAAATATTGGGAGGTGGCTATTGACACCCCAATTCCCTATATATACACCCCAAATTGGCCAAATTTAGTCAAACTTGCTCGGAAAAGTCAAATATATTATATACCCTCAAATGACTTCACATCCTAAACCTAACATATTTATACTTACAAAGGCTATATTTCAATTCAAGTCTTTTTCTTCTTCGAACTTTTTATCTTGGGCATAATATCCGAGTGTAGGTTTATATATTCCATTTTCAAAATCGAAAGTTAGAAGAAAATTTTACTTAACATGAATAATATGATCTTCATAAAACATAAGACATAGTCCGGGTAAAAGTCATTTGATAACATCTTTTACCAAGTTTTACCAAAAGGGAATGAGGATGTGAACATCCGCACCACAAAATATTTTAGAGGCCGTACCTGTTGACCAGCTCTCCGGTATATATCCAAAGCCTTCATAGCATCATGCCTTTGCATCTCAAAGAACTATCGGAAATGGAAGACCGTGAGTTCGTTTATTGCTATCAAAGCAAAAGATGAGTCATAGTAACTAGAAGTCTACGTACCTTGTCAACCAAATTCACGGTACCATCACTTATCGCGTTGTAAATCTTAATGCTTTCGGTAGCAACCTATGAGGAATAGAAGTATAAGATTATAGATGATGTTGCAAATTATCTGAGGGCGATATAAAACTAGGACTTACCATCGAAAGGGCCAATTGAATGATGAAGTTATGAAGTGATGCTCCTTGAGGCTGGATTTCGTAAATTTCAACTTGTTACAATCTAACAATAAATAAGACAACATTTTGATAAACGAGTTTCAACTTTTTAACTCGTTGGATAGAGATTTACCTGGCAGCCAAGTACACGGTGAAGCAGCTGTTGCAATGCTGGTAATTGCTCAAGCAACTCCGGGGTGTCAAGATCTTTTGTTCTCTGCGACAAAAAATTGAAAGGAGAATGAATGAAATAATATATAATAATACAACGGGTGAATAAGGAAAATAAATTCCATACCAGACGGTCTGTCTCTATGTCGTATTTCAACACTCTGAAACACTCCAACCTCTCCTCCAAAAATAGTGCATAAGATCGCACCCAAGCCGAATATTCCCAGGCTGACGATGAGACAAAATGCAATTTATTACTGTATATTCTTTCTCGAACCCATAACCTCTTGGTTACAGGTAGTGGAACTTTATTCACTTCACACTTCGTCATTACTGAATATTCTCGTGTATGTAACATCCGGTTGACTAAGAAAATAAAATAAAAGCTATAATACCATTGGGGCTCGAATCATCCTTGAAATGAGCTAGGTTAAGCATATGGCCTCTACTCCTACCATAATTGTTAATTTCTTCCTGGAATGTGGGGTCCACCTCTCTTAATGCTCGATGTATAACGACCAAAGTTTTCAAGGCAACCTATATGAACACGAAGATACTTATTAATGTAAAGCAGTATATTAGATTTATTTTATCAGAAATTTCAGCAATGATGGCTAGCTTATTACTAATGGTCTTAACCGAAGGTGTTAAATTATATTTTCTAATAGTCGTGATCACATACCGCCCAATTATGAGTCTTTGCCAATCTTCTGGCGAGTGCATGTATGCAGTATGCAACATCCGCACGAGGCCTGGTGGCCGATACGGCAGCAAAGACAGCTGTAAGCTTGATCGAACATACAGTTAATGATGTCTCCTTTTAACGACAATTATGTAAAATAAATATTGTAATAAAACAAGATGATGACATATATAGTCGAAATTAGATGATGATTTACCTCTTATGTGCCTCTCCTTGGCAGGTCGCTCGACGTGATTTGTCGCCTTAACAATGGCAATGTCCAAATCCTGAAACAGGAAACCAACAAAATTAAATCGTGGACAACTTATGCAGCTTTGTTTTATTATGGACAATTTAATAATACCTTATAGTCACTGTTTATTTTTGCCAAATTAACAGTGGTGGTATCCTTCAGGGCACCAAGAGTTTTTCGCAAACTGCTCTGTGTACCCCCACCCGACATTTTCGACCCAAATTCTACAAAATCGATCAAACAAGAAAATAAATATCAATGCTTACTTCATTAAATATATCTTCACTCCCCATTAATTTTACCATAAGTAAATCCATAACAAAGAATCCCAATTCACCACATCTACAAGGAAGTACATTTAAGATCGAGACGACGAAAACCTACAGAATACAGAAAGCTTGCCAGATTCAAATCAAGAAATTCAATTGAAGGAGGAGCTTCTAATCATTGAAAGGCAAAATGCAGAATCACATTCCTACTGCATTTCATCATCAGAATTCAACAAATTTCAAATAAATCCTAACCTAAATCAAGATTCCAACTATAGATACTGAATGATCCTGCTGCAAAAAGGGCATTAAAAACATTCATTCAATCTATAAACAAAATTCAACCCCCCCACAAACATACCTACTGAGGGGGGAAAAAAGGCAAAACATAAGAACAACCACAAATAAGTCTCTGAAGAAATCAAGAGAAATCAACATCTTTCCACAATTAAGGCACAAATTCAACATAACAACACAAAATCTGCACAAATAAAACTTGAAATCAAAGCAAATCATAAAACCCAAAAGATCTAAGCAAAGATCGAATCTTCCATAAACACTCACCCTTTTCAGCTCAATCCTTCACAGCCCCAACAAAAGAAAAAAAGAAGTATTTCTCAATAAACAGAGCTAGCAAGATAGAGAAATCAAGAATGCCTCTAACTTTCAGCTTAAAATTTAAGGAAAGAGGGGAGAGAGAGAGAGAGAGAGAGAGAGGTACTTTTCTTTGTTGGTTGTCTCTAGAGAAGAAAAGTCTCAAAAGACTGTGAATTTGTTCTGGTTAGCCGTCGGCGTCATTATTTTAACATTTTCTTTAATTCAAACCTATACATACAGCTATGATATATACATACACAAAATAATACAAGCACATTTGTTTGCATAATAGAAATCCCTCTGTTTGTACAGCTTCTATATTCTGTCTCTGTCTCTCTCTACTTACTTTCTATCGCCATTTTTTTAATTACCTTTGGGCAGTAGTTTTCTTTGTTTAGTGTGTGGATTTTAAATTAATGCCATTTTTTTATTCTTACACTTTTCTTTATTTTTGGACATTGTTGTATAAAGATTGTCTCCTGCATATACTTTTGCAATTTTGGCAATTTTGTAATAATTTCGCAGTTGTTTTAAAACGGTAATAAAGAGCATTAATGGAGGAGAAAGCTAAAACTAGCAGTGAAATTTAATACTCTACCACATTACCCGTTTAATAAATGAGATTAATTTTCAATTTAAATTAATTATGTTAAAACTGTTTTTTTATAAAAATATAATTTTGATATTTAAATTAAGTCATTTGTGCATCAATTATACTCCTTTCGTCCTATAATTATTTTTATTTTTTTTCTATTCGTCTCATAATTATTTTCACACACTATAAATAAAAATTATTATTTTAATTTTATCCTCATATATTCACATATTTACAGAAAATGTTATTATTTTTATATTCAATCCAACTAATATCATTATTTTATTAATATAAATTTAGATATTTTCCTTTTTTTTTTAAATCTGCACTCTTAAAGGTGAAGACACCTCTGAAACGGAAGGAATATCATGTAACTGAGCATATGGATGAACGAAAAATGTATACGAGTTTAACTTAAATGTACTTATTAATACTATTATAACTTAAACGACCACGTACGTAAAACAAAGTATGCATGACTACGAAAAAATTATTTTACTTTCTAAAGTTAATTACTTTCAATCATCTAAAATTTATCATTGTATTTTTTAAAATTACTTGTTAGCAATGAATTAAATTTTCTTCAATAAAGTAAAGCTGGTCTGTATAATTTTAATTTTACGCTTTTTAATAGCAATGAATAATATTTTTCATTAAAACTTGCATCTAAATTATATAAATGGAGTATAATTAATGTAGTAAGTGTACATATCTGAAAAACTATGCACCAACGTCATATATGACTTCATAGGTAAATTATAGTATTTTTTAGATAAATGTTGGTCACCAATTTTTAAGCATAAAAACTTTGCATATAAAATCTCATATAATGTTTAAAATGTTATTAATAATTTTACAAAAATTCAACATTTATACTCCCTACTTTCATCAAAAGTGTGTCTATTCTATTTTTATTTATAAAATTTTTCACCATCATATTATCACTTAATTATTTAAAATGTTATTAATTTTACACTCATAAGTAACTATTTAATGACAAAATTTTGTATGAACTTGAATTCATGTCAACTATCACTATTATGTGTATACATTATTACTGTTATATAGATTCGCTACCACGCATATATACTATCACAATTAAAAATCAAACATATTTATGACAGTGATAGTATATATGAATAACAATTATAATAAATATACATACCAATAATACAAGTTCATATAAATTCCGATTCACAAATATATATTTAATTCTTATTTAATCTACTTTACCTATATTTTCTTAAAAATATTCAAAATAAATAGATACAATTTTGGTTAGACGGAGAGAATAATAAATTTAGAAATTGGAATGGAAATTATTGAGCACAATCTCCCAACAAATATAAATTTATTAGGATAATACTAGGGGGTCTTTGTTTGGGATGTGTCCATATGGATGGGGGTGAATTTTCTCACATCCCATCTATTTTTTTTTTTAATTTGGATATCTCATCACATTCAAAATATACATTCACCTTTATTATATATTTTAACACATATTTCACATAATTCAGTACAAATCACATCAATTCTATAATGCACATCAATTTTTTTTATATTTAAATTTCTCTTTCATATCAATTTTTTTTTTCATATCATATATATATACTTTATTTAGACAACCAATATAAAAATATAAATTAATTTTAAATGTATATTTTTATTTAATTTTCTCTTTCATATCAAATATATTTTCTATATAATTCTCATTTTCATGTCAAATATATATTTTGTTTAGACAACCAATATAAAAATATAAATTTATTTTAATTATATATATTAGAATATTCTAATATATATATATATATATAAATTATATATTTATTATATATAGACATAATTTAACATATATGCACAATTTTTATATTATTTATTATCAATTTAAATTATCTAAAAATTATTCATTATCAAATTTCTTTTTTAAAATTATTTATATTATATATTACAAAAATATAATCAATACAAATTTATTCAATCGTTATCTCACTAACTTACAATAATAAAATAATACATCATCATTATCACTAAAAAGTATTAATTTAGCATAAAATTTCATCCACTTTATCACGTCCAACTCAAATCAAACACAAATTTATTACTAACGGGATGTTCCATCCATCCATGTTAAGACAAAAGCACACATCCACTAATTGGTTTATTATGGTTATGGATTGATAGTGAAATATGGTATTATTTACTAACATTGGGTGATTTAAATATTTAGATACTATTTTGTAATGAATTTTTCTTGGTTTTGGCTAAAATATAAAAATAAAAAAATTGAATAGTTTATTTTTAATTTTCTAGAAGTGTTGGAACTATGCGGAAGCGTACACCTGAAAACGTGGAAGTCAATCTCAGCCCTTCGATCTGACGGTGGCTGAAAACGTGGAAGTCAATCTCAGCCTTTCGATCTGAAGGTGGCTGAATGTCTGGTTTCCACGGTCAAATTTAAACGGTTATTATTAGGCTAATTAAGAGTATATTTTTGTCTGCATTTGGACATAACTGAGAGTTTCTTGGGATACTATTTTTGTAATAATATATATTAATACTCCCTCCTTTTACAACTCCTTTTACAGCAACTTGCAATTAAAAGGGACACACATATTTAAAAATAATAATAAAATTTTAAGTATAAAATATAAAGGTAATTGAATTGGTTATAGTGTGAGCTCAGAATTTTAAAAGATAATAATATTATTTTTTATAAATATATAAATATTATGATAATAAAATTTATAAAAAAAAAAATTATTTTTTTGGATTTGAAGTTATTATGAGACATATGGAGGAAAAAAGTTTGAAAGTTATTGTGACACAAAATGAGGATATTTTTTTAATATAAATATGAAAAATTCATATGAATCAATTATAGCAGGTAGTTAATGCAATTTTAATTAAAAGTTGATCCTTTAAAAAATGTATATAACTATAAGCATAAATTAGTTCATATGAAAAAGAATTTGTATTAATAATTTTTTTCGTATACAACTAATATTTTTTCATGATACCATTAATACTTTTTATCGAGTTTTCTACAGCGTGAAGAAAAACATTATTTTTTAAAAATCAAAATTTAGTGAAAATTAAACACTGTGTGGTGTGACGTTCAGATTAATATAATTGAAATATGATGCTAAATTTGAACAATGTGAAATGAATTATGATGTTAGGTTTGATTGAAATATGTCACTAACTTTAATTAAAATGTGACGAGTGTACTGATTTAAAATCAATGGACTTAGGTGCATCTCTAACTTGGCAATTTTAAATTTAAATGAATAGTTAACTTGTACTCCCTCCGTCCCAGGGGTATTTGCACCCTTGGGATGACACACGGTTTAAGAAAAATGTATTTTTTAAATAAAGTAGTGGTGTATGGGTAAATGTGTGGAAAGTTTTGGGAGTATGCACACAAATCGATGTTTCCCTTTTAAGTAGTGTGCAAATTGGTTTGGGACAACCCAAAATGAAAAGTGTGCAAATTGGTCTGGGACGGAGGGAGTAATTTAGTAACAAGAAATTAATAATGGCTCAAGAATTAATGATTTATAAAACTAAATTTATCTATAATCATAATTTGTGAATTCTCTTTTGGAGCCGTAAGCGCACAAATTTTTTTATAAAAATTAAGACAAAAGCATGAACGTGGATCGAAGTTTGAAAGAGCGAGTTTAGAAATTGTATGTTAAAGAATGGATTAAAAATCCAAAAATTTACTGTCAGTAATTGCAATAATATATGTAAAATTTAAATTTATTGTAAGGGTTGGAGCAACCTTGTTTTCACTGGCGGAACAAGGGTACAGTTGTACCCAATTCCAAACACCAACTATATATATATATATATTATAAATATATTACATATATAATAATTCAATTATATTAATAAGATAATATGCAATAGCTTGAGGTTTTATATATGTATTTTTTCTATTTTTAATGGAACCAATTTAGTTGACTAGGTTCATAATTAGATATGGATTGTTTTTAATTTTATTTATGTATTCAATTATCTATCTTCCATTAAATTTAATTTAGATCATATTTATATTTTTTTAACAGTTCTTTTTATAGTTTTTGGGTTAATATATTCTTTTGTTCTTTTTTTTTTAAATCATCTCATGTTTAAAATATTTTACTTATTATATATACGACAATATATATGTACAATATTTATTGAATATTACATCCCTAAAAAATTTGCAGTGTTTATCAATATATAAATTTAGAAAAAAAAATATGGAGTAGAATGTATAAAATAAAAATTTGAAAAAATATTTGTATGACAAATTTAAAAAAAAAAAGAGTATAAAAATTTCAAGGTCGGAAATTGTATGTGCATATTGTACCCCTACTTTCAAAATCCTAGGTCCGTCACTGCTTGTTTTCCAATTTTTATAATAAAAATTTTACTTTTACCGGTCAAAAAAAAAAGAGAGAGGGAGGTATAGTATTTTATATAACTGTTCAAGAAGTTTAGAAATTATCAAATTCATATCAAAATTTAAATTGAAAAGAGCCATTGATTTTTTTTCAAACAAGATCATACCAAATAACTTTTGGGAATAGATTTAGAAAAATCGAATGACATCGTAAGAACCGAATTAAATATCTATTTTATTTAACGCAAATTCTAGTATGCACACGTGTGCATACTATTCACCTTGATTTTACTTTAATTTTGAATTTAATTTGATATTTCCAGAAACACACAGTACACGCCGCACTGTGTGTTTTTGGGTATAACAAGTAGTTTTTGGGGTGTTGCAAAGATTTGTTCTTGGGTATTAAATAGTTATTTTTGGGGTAAAACTAAAATGTTCTTCGGGTATTAATATTTACTCTTGGGGTATTGATAATGAGAAAGGTAACAGGGAGCACAAATATGGTCAATTTTACATGCCATTCTATATCCCTTCGTTTGCAATCTGGGCAAATGGCAAAACAAATTTCTCATCGACCTTTATGACCCACAAATATTTGTTAATGAATTTCCTAAAACATCAAAAAAGTGACAAGAATTTAAAGGTTACAAAGCTATCATGCTACGCATTGCTTGAGTTGTAACCATATATGCTCAGAAAATCAAGTAAAATAACACAAGCATGTGCATCTTATTGAAAATCTCACCACTTGTAATTGCTTCATAAGCTAACTGGGGGCATATAAAATGTACATGGAAATCTATAGCTCCAGCAGAACAATCATCCCTTCACCAGCGATAACTTCAGTATTTACCTGACCAAAAATCAACACATTATTCATTAAAGCTGATCAACATAAATTAGTAACAATAACAACATACAATACCCCAAAAAAACTTATAATACTCCAAGAACAAGTCACAATACTCTAAGAATACCCCAAGACCAACTTACAATATCCCAAGAACAAGTCTAAGTAAATACCCAAAGAACAATTCTCAATACCCGAAGAACAAATAACAATACCCGAAGAACAAATAACAATACAATACCCCAACACCAACTTACAATACCCCAAGAACAAGTCTAAGTAAATACCTCAAGAACAATTCTCAATACCCGAAGAACAAATAACAATACCCGAAGAATAAATCACAATACCCCAAGAACAAATATAAATAAATACCCCAAGAATAATTTATAATACCCCAAGACCAACTCACAATACCCCAAGAACAATTTTTAATACCCGAAGAACAAATCACATTTTACCTCTCGAAGAACAAATCACATTTTACCTCTCTTTTGACTCTCGGAGCATTTGAACACTTTTTCCTCCTTCATTCTCTCTGGGAATGGTGAATTTAGTTGCAAGAACAAAGTGCTAAATATGCTCGCCCGATATGGAAACTCCAAGCAATTTGACTATGCTCATGAAATGGCTCTTACTAATCACAGAAAGTTTCTGTTGAACATCCGACTTCGTCATGGACTTACGGAGCTTGCGCTGGAATACAATGACGTCTTTGCCCTTGAGATTGCTCCGCCACGATTTGTAGGAGGAGGAGTTGGTGGAGTGGCATTTTCTAAGGAAGTTGTTGGTGGCGGAGCGAATTTCGGCGAATTCGTAGATTTTGGTGCTCTCCGACAGCATATCGCAGAGGCTGGACAAGGAGGTGCGACTGGAAACGGAGGTTGTTGGCAGCGAATTTCGTGGGCAAGGCTTCGGGCAGTTGCTGTAATCCGCGGATGAGAAACAGAGCTGGAGCTTGGAGCTTATTCGATTCCGGCTACGACTTGGGTTCCCAGCAATTTCCGGCGGCCTTCCATGAATTCCGACTGTGAGAAATTGGATGCTTCCAGACTTTCACTTCGAACTAAGGCGCGAGTTCAATGACGGGGGCAGTGTGGAGTTTTTGGCAAAAATAAAATTGAATTGGAAATAGTAAAAAATTAAGGGTGCATACCATGCATCCTTGTGCACAGCAGAATCACTCTTTATTTAATTATTATTTTATTTTATATTTAATTGTATCATTGTATGATTTATCATCTTTAAAAAAAAATTTATTTGTACTCCATTTGTATCACAATAAGCTTTTCGTAATTTCTTTCCAACCGTCCAATAATAATTGTCCCATATCACATTTTAATGACTCACTTATCTCGTTATAATAAATAATTATTTGTACACATTATTATTTACATCGAATGCCACAACATTTACTCTTTATATTCATATGCTCCATTTTTATTTTTTCTTTTCAACTCTATCACTTGTGCTCCACTCCACTCCATTTTATATTAATATTTTTTAATTTTTCGTGAATTTTTCATAAGAAGCTTATCTAATCGGTAATCGGACACTTTTGCAGCCTAATTTTTTAAAAAAATAAAAAAACAAAATTTTTGCCGCCTAGGACCGCTAAGAGGCCACTTAGGCCCGCCTAGAACCGTCTAGGGCCGCCTAGACCCGAAAACGCCTAAAAGAGTCGATTTTACAGAAATTGGATCGGCAAGGAGCCGCCTAACGCCTAGGCCGATTTCTGCATCACTACTAAGAACATAGTAAATACTCCCAATATTCCAGATTTTTTTTAAAAATCTAAGCACACAGATTAAGAAAGATGTGAAGTATGTGAATGTGGAGTTAAATAATGCAACCTCCGTTCACAAAAAATATATTCAGATATTTACACGTGGTTTAATGCAATATGTCGTAAGGTATTATGGGATATTGTGAGGTCCGATATAAATAAAGTGAATATATTTGAAAAGTACGTCAAATATAATTTTCAATGATCACAACATCCGATAATACCTTCCGATATATTGCATTAAACCACGTGCAAATATCTAAATGTATTTTTCATTGATCGAGAGATTAAATATAAAAAAATGTATTTTATTTACTTTTGTATAGAAACAAATATTAATTGTAAAAAATCAATTTGTAATTAGTGTTATTTTTTAAACTATTTTATAATTTTTCCATATTAGTCCCACTATATTAAAATCTATTGTTTTTCAACATATTGACTAAATATGACACAATCCATATATACAAGTGGTAATCAATGACGTAGGGGAAATTAATTAATTATGAGAATCACGATGAAGAATGCAGTGACGTAAACTTTGCTAGCAAGAGAAGCTTCTATATAAATCAAGCTATGTAGTTTGAACATACTTAATAACCTCTACCATCCCTTTTTTTTTTTTTTCTTTTTAATGAATTGCATATTATACATTTCTGGGGGAAAAATGGTGAGACAACCTAATGCTATAGAAACAAAGTCGAACAACAAAAATGGCACAATTAAGACCTATAAATGATAGCAAAATCTTTCTGAGACGAGACGAGCCGAGTCGAGAGCATCATGATCTCTTGACAGATGCAGAGGCAAAATGTGGATGGTGAATAAATTCGAATGAGATTTTAAGCGACGGTTCCAGAGTGCCCAACCGGCAAAGAAGGTTTAGGGCGACATAATTATGTTCCACCACCTGCTCTATCTGTCGAAGCTCTGCCATTTTATCAGGATCATTTGCAAAACTGCTCCGTAGCTCTTTCGCAATCTTCTGTGCATCCTTAAAGCAATTATGCACGGACAAAGTCTGGCAAATGAGAAGAAGGTGTCTGGTTTAAAATCTTGCAAGAAGAGATCAGTATGAAGAAGTATATAAATCACAAACATATACTTACGGATAAACGAGCATGAGCAACTGTCTCCCTGAAGGTAAAGTAAGAACCATGATCAGGAAGGCAAGCCTTCTGTAGCAGCTCAAAGTGCTGGATAAATCTCTGCAAAAAAAAAAAGTGATTATCATGAATATCATTTATGTGAAAAACTGAACACAAAATTGAACTGAAGTGAAAAGAAGATCAAGTAGGCGAATGATACCTCTTGCTCACTGTTGAAAGGACCCAGACATAATAAGATTTTATTTTCATTCCTTAACGAAGCAAGCATCTGAAATATTTGAATAAGAATGAAAATGATTAGAAATTGTTATTAGATCTCTGAAAACAATAATTAAGATATGGTCATTCAATTTAATCTATGTCTAGAAACAATAACTGACCCTAAGAGGTCTTTGAATTCTAAGTTTCTGTCAATTGTATTTGACATTCTACTCAAATTGGGCAAATATTGATAATAAAAAACAGATAGAAGATTCGAAGTTTTATAATTAGGTTTAGAACCAAAGAAGGATCATCCCTCCCTGTACGGCCATACGTAACATAACGCGAATACAGTCCCCGACTACATGAAGTTGCTGAGCATAGTATCTAATGGAAAATTTGATTATACTAGATCATCATTCTAGCCTATCACTAATCCCTTTAGTCCGTAGATATTAGTTTAACTCCCAATATGCCCGATCTCGTTGCAGCTATCTATCCCCGCCAGCCATCAAGACAAGAGGATGATCTAATACAATAAGTTGAGAAATGAACACTGACATCCCCACATTACTTTCACACTCCAAAAAAGGATATAACTCACACTCAAAAAGCCAATATAGTATCCCTTTTCCATTCAACCCCCCTCACACTAAATCTTATTTTTCTTAATATGTGTGGCACTTCATATGTGAAAGAAATCTTGGGATGGAGGGAGTATGAGATTTAGCACTACAGATAATTACCATCATAAGACCTTCTGCAACATAGATATAGCACTGAAGTAACAAGACTACAGGTGGAATCTGATAGTCTTTTCCCCCATCCTTCACGAGATCTCTCTTCTTTTTTGATTTTCTCCGACCTTGTAGAAAAACAATAAGAGATCATAAACTTCACAAACTTCACAAGAAACATGGAAAAAATCGCTTGAAATTACAAGTATCATTGAAACAAGCAAAAAGTATCATTGAAATTACAAGTTCCAGTGAAACAGTATCATTGATTATAAATTCTGGAGTTGAAAGTTGAAAAGAACATCCAGATGCACATTGAAACAGTTACTAAAGCAAGTCTCCTGCATGTTCTTTTGAAAGATAGGCCTAGATCTTTGGAATAAGTAAATGAGGAATCAATCATACATGATACTTTAAGTTGCACCCTGGGAAAACCAACAGAATGTGTGAAGTCATTTCCTATATTTGTTTTCTGGTATGTATTTGTTGTTTTGAGTTTTTTGAGGCATGCCATGAATTGATTTGTTCACCTAAAACCTCAATTTTGCAGCATAATATTTAAGATGTTCCTCTATTCTATTATATATACCAACTATATAAGACAAAACTACATTGACAACACATTTGCAAATGAAAGTGTAACCCATGTGTCCATTGAATATTTTTTTCAACAACACATCCATAACTCCAAATATAGTTTCATTTCCAATCTATTCACTACACAATAAATTATTTTTCCAGAAAAGCATAAATACCTCCATACATTGCACTAGTTTGCCTAGTTCCACAGTATCCTATAGTAAAATTTAGTCTTAAAAGTTTTCAGCCAAGAATATCAATAAAGCACCAAAAAATAAAAATATCTTTTCTCATTCTACACTCTGGATTAATGATCGAACCTTTAAAAAAATACAGTTTCTTTATATGATGCAGATCTACATCAAATTTCAATTATTTTTGGAAAGATATCAATTCATAGAACCTCGGAACAGCATGGGATGTTCTCCATCAAAAGATAAATTCTTAATTGGCTAGTTGTAAAAAGCTCTATGGCAATGGATTATCCAGGGCCTACACAGAATAAGAACTGTAGACTTATAACTGAGCATGCCACATATCAGTTACATTTACACATGAGAAAATATGTAAGTCTGCACTAATCTCTTAACGTGACTGACATGGAAAAGGAGAAAATTTGTAGATACTCACTATAATCGTTGCTTTGCATCATTTTGAGATGAGTTTTTTCTGCAAGTTTGATCAGGATAACATAAATGTACCAATACACCATGCAATATTCACTGGTTGAATAAAGGTCCAATTCAAAGCCAAGCACAAGGAAACGCAAAGCTATCCAATAAGTCTGCTCCTCTACCCAAATGAGGATGTGTTTACAGATCTTTAAACACATGTTCTGCAACAAGGAAATAAATATTATCAAGGAAAAATGCATATTGACATCTACACGTCTCGAAGATATAATTATGAGAATGAATATAAACATAGACTGCAGAAGAAAACAACATACGACGTGAAAATGAGAAAACATGCAACATTAACCTGTTCACTTGAAGAATTTGCAGCGCCCCCAAACTCTTTTCTAAAAGCCAACTCTAGCTGTTTAAGAAGAACACCAATAGTACAACATTAATAATCCCGCAGAACAGGTATATAAACAAATAAAGGTAAATCTGAACTGAAAACCCGTTGTATCATATATGGAAAAACAAGGTTCTGCCTTTTCTTTTTCCAACCATAATAGAGTAATACGTTTTATACTGCTTCAAAAAATGGGTTAACTTCCACGGCGAACTATTGTCTCTTAGGGGCCGCATTGTTCATCTCCTCAATATAACAGCATCTCATCCACTCCTGAAGTTGACACAGTACACTCATTCCAACTGTCCATTCTTGAATTAACTGTCGGCCCCTATTTTGAACTTGACCATTTAAACAGATCAACCATAACTCCATAAGCGTATGTCTGATTTGGGATTACAAAACTGAATTTAGGATTTCAAATTCTAAATTTGGTTCTATATTGGAATTCAGATTTCCATTTTTAAGAAACCCCAATGCATCTTACCTACAAATAACTATGAACCTCTTCTCATGCCATTTATTCTCCATCACATTCTTCTGATGACCCATTAATGCAAATATATTTTTCAATTCTCACTCATATTTCATTTCACTTTTCACATTTTTTCTTACTTTTACAACTTTCAATATAATGCACTAATCATTAGTCAATACACAATCATTACAATTACAATCAACAATAATATAATGATACAACATCACACGCTTTTACACACCATTTTACATAAAGTTAAATCCTTCCTACCCTTAAAGATCCTATTCATGTTTGAAATATCAAAATATTGCCCATATCTTCTGATCTAAGAATCAACTAGTACAGTGACCCCCAAAAGACTTATAAATCAGACGAAATCACAGAAGATGACAAGACATATTTAATCAAGTAAGCCGATTCACTTACAATGTAACGGCAAAAAATGGCATAATTGTTAACCAGTATAATATGATTGAGAATCTTGACAAACCTGTACATATATTATTCGCCAATCCTGCAAGATTTTCCCTAGTTTACGCCGTTGCCATGCAGTGTTTGCACATAGGACTCTAAACAAAGTGATTAATAACTGCATCCAGAACACATAAAATACGAGGTTTCAGTGTCTAGGGAGAGTTGGGAGAAGATCTTGATTAAAGCAAGCCATACACGGAAATTAAAGGTCTATTTGAAAATGTCAGTTTGCACAGCAACAAGATGATTTAGATGCTTACTGAGGCATATAAAGAAATCCGCAGCAATAATTTTGATATTTAGATGGTAGGAATGTTTTAATATGCAGGAGGACTTTCAGTATCAGAAAGATATATGCTACTTCACCTGACCAATTTGTGCAACAGCCTCATTTTTTTGAATATCGTGGTTCTTTGCTCCATCAGGTAATAAGGCAGCTTTGCAAATAACAGCAAACATAGGTTCTCGGCCATAGAGCTTCCCATCTTGTACCAGCAGAAGCTGTACATTAGTTATTTTCATGAGAACGAACCCATAACGTAAGACATGAATCCTTCATCAGAAAAATAACAGGGGAAAATCTAAATGAGGATTAACCACATGTACAAAAATAAAGAGCACAGAGCAGTAAGATTCAACAAAGCTAGTATCCAAAATGTCTATCAAGAAAAAGATCTCACTAAGAGGATGAAAATGAGGTATAAATAGTGAATTTGAGAAAAATCTAATAAAAAATGACAAGAACCTTAATCCACCAAAAAAAGGTGACCAATCAATCAGAGTTTCTCTACCTGAGAAGATTATTCAAGTTTCTTAAAAAGAATTCCCAAGAGGATTTCAAATTAACACTCTGTTCAACATGGTACATATAACCTCTTCTTGCATCAATGAAACTCTCAAACATGATAAAACCAGCAACTTTCAGGACCTGTTTGGTAGGGCTGAAAAGACCAAGATCCTTCTATAATGTTCGGTAGCTTTTATTAGTTATCAGCCCTGCCCGTGAGAAAGGACGGTCAGGAAATGGTTTCTCGAAATTCCAATGTAGCTCTTCAGGAGCTGGATCTGAGACCCCCACCTCAAATTATATTTTCTGGATCATGTATTTGTCAAAATTGCCCTCTCTCTTCCCCTGCGTTACCTTCTCTGAGTTTTTTCTCCCAAATCGTTAACCGCCGCTCAACCTTGCTCTACAATCTTTCTTGTTGCAACACCTCTACTTTGGTTTGCTTCACATCTTATGTCCGGTGGAATTTGAAGGTCAATGCCCCAGCAATGATAATGGTGAGACCTTCTTCGTAAAATTGGGTTTGCAATTGGATTTACCGATTTCTTCTAGTTGAGTTTGTAATTGTGTTCTTCAAATGGGTGGGTGAAAGTTAATGAAGATTGAACAATTAGATTCTCAATTGTATTTCCACGGTAAATTTCTTAATTAGAATTTCAATTGTGTTCATCAAATTTGTAAGAAATCTGGGAATTGAGATTGAAGAAGGTTGCTTTGCTGGGCTGCAACTCACCAATGGATCACATATGCTACTCGAGCGCTCGGTTTTCTATTTTATAAGAAATAGTCCCTCTGTCCCACAGGAATTTGCACATTTTCTTTATTTGAACGTCTCACACAAATTTGCACACTACAAAAAAGGAAGCATTGATTTGCGAGCACATTCACAAAACTGTACACATATTTACCCATGTCACTACTTTATTTAAAAAATTACATCTTTCTTAAGGAACGTGCAAACCTCTAGTGTGCAAATTTTGTTGGGATGGAGAGAGTATCACATAGCCCTCTCCACCATCCTATGCACCAAATATTGGCGAGCAGTATATTCATCAAAAAAATTTTATTATTGAACCTCCAACCAAGCTCTTCTTATGCGATAAACTTCCTAGGCTCAAAACGTTAAGGCTCAAGTCTAGTTTCAAGTTCTCATGGAAACCCCCGGGTAGATTGACGGGTGCTTATGCTATATCATAAGATAGCTCTTCACCATCTTCTCAGTACAAAGTATTTCAAGGATCCAAAGGTCGATACGTGTGATTTCATCCATATTTGCCAAGTGCAAGTAAAGTGACAACAGTTACAAAGAACCAAATATTATTAACTAGAATTTCTAGAAAAAGAGAAAAGTAGAATTGAACCTGAATATAAGCTCTAGCCACTAAGTCAGGTCGGAACTTCTGAATGTCAACCACAAAACGCAGGGCACCTTCATAAGAAGGATCCAGAGAGTAGGAACATATAATGTCTAGATCATGAAGAAGTTTCTGGAAATAATTAACTGCCTGGAAGGAACAAAAGGGAGGAAAAAAGGTTATTTCACTAATGAAAAATACTGATTAGAGTTTTCACTATCAGTAACCAGAAACTGACCTTTTTCCAACTGAGTAGTTTAATTGCACGGGGTGGAGTTGGGGCTGCTGACCTGCTGTTTAATGTAGAATCGAAACCAATTGGTGGACAACCCGAGGCAGTTGTTTTATCTTCTTTATCCTCTAAAGTTCCACGTGCAGAATTAAGCCTCAGAAATTCTTCTGATTTTAGCATCGAATCAAGCTCAGATAAGCAGGAAGCAATATGTTTTTTTGCCAACTCCAATCCTTTTCCTTGAGGTCTCCTCAAGCATGTTAGCACATGGTAAAAGTGCTGAGAACACAGAAAGTTCCTCAAATATTATTGGAAGAGGAGGACATGCTGTGCCAAAAAATACATAGCCGAAACAGAACAAGGACCAACTTTCAGACTACGTAACCTTTACTGTGGTCATAGTCATGATATATAATTATAAGAAATGCTTAAGATTGATTGAAACTGGCTTACTTTTCACTATTCCCACATACTTAATGCATTCTATTTTTACTAGATCAGCAGTGGCCCAGTAAACATGAACAATTGGGCTAATCATCATCTCATTTTCTCATTTCTTTTGAATGCCATTGATCTGTCTCTAGGAATATATTATAAAACGTGGGAAGAGAGTGTAGGCATGCATGATCCGTTCAACCAGTGATTAAGGCATGATGGCCAAAACTAGCTCCCAAGTTCCAACAGATTTCTTTTCTGAAAGCCAGATCTTGAACTACTAGAGCTAGCACACCATAAACCATCTTAAGAACTACAACCACACTGGTGGAATAAACTTATGAAACCACATCAACTGCCAGTAATACTTATATTCTTAGGGAATATCAACATTTATAATTATGCAAGGGAAAAGTTCAAAGATAAGACCTTACGGAAACGTAAGCGGCACAGAACAGCTTTGCAAAACCCTTCTTCAAGATCAATATTGGTTTGCAGAGGCTCTATATCTGAAGAAAAGCATGAAGAATAACCTTGAAATTGAGATTTTAATTGTTTGACAAGTAAAAGCTAAGGCACTTCCATCCAAACAACATATATCATAACATTTTCATACATAATCTTGATGCTAAAAAGTAATTCTGCCCTCCAACTTGATATGTATATCATTCTTTTCATGGCATAAAAGAAGGCAACATCAAACCATATTTCAACTTCTTTAGATAGACATGCTGAAATATCTTAAGACACATAAATGCTGGGTAAGAACCTTCTATAAGTCGTCTTTTAGATAATGGTGCTTTACAAGCCTTCAGTTGTCGAGAAAGTGTTTCCTCCACTGCATGCAGCATAGATAAGCACTTATCATCCCCATCAGCCTTTAATGGTAGACCATATGCCATAGTAAAAAGATCTTCCTCCTGTAGAATAATACTTTTTTATTGGAGATAGATGACAGTGTACAATACAAGACGTGAGATGGAGAAAACAAACCTTGGATGCATGAAAGAAATCAAGAGTTTCAATTTAAAGCATATAACATGTGTGTCTATATAATTCATCCACTACCTCAAGACAGCTATAGATTAGAACAAATCCAAGTGAATAAAAGTAAAAGCGAGACATGTTTTCACATGCTTTTAGATATTTATATACCTATCATACTCTTTGCAAGTGCATTTGACATAGATGAAACAATAGTTAATTTTTTTGTTAAACACATTACTGTACAGTAAAAGATCATTGAAGTAATATAATGTTAAAGCCTCTTTAGAAAAACAATTGATGCAGACGAATATCCAAGTAACAAAGCTAAGATTCGTTGAAGTACTTTACTTCATTGGTGCGTGCATCTGAAACTGCTGAAACAATAGAATTGCAAGTCGTACGTATAACTCTGCAGAAAGAATGCAGCAGTGCATGAGATGATGTCCTCTCAGGCCTCAAAAGGTAGATGCAAGAAAAGACGGTTTGGGCTAATGACCCTCCTTTATGCCATGTCGCCTGCATAAAAATAAATTATTAGAAAGGGATTTCTTCACCACTCACGGACTGCTTTCTGAAAGTTGTTTCAGCAATACCTCACAAGCAAGAAGATGGTCTGTTATATCAATAACACTCTGAATATCAAGCATCCTGTCAAAGCTCAATGGAATTGGAGCAGCACCATTCTCAATGGCTTCATCCACAGAATAATATGTAGATACAATACCTGAATCCATCTTTGGGTCCATTATCTGGTAATAGATGAAATTCATCAGCAAATCATACAAACAGAATATAACAGCTAACTATAATAGAATCAAATAATTATACATACATAACCATGCATGTAATGAATATGGGGATTATGAAGTGGGCTAATTTACGCATTGTACATGAAACTGAAAATAAGTGTAATTGTATATTGGAGGAAGTCATATGTCTGCATACCAAAAACAAATGATGTGATTATTGATGCATTTGTTTGAGAGGGAGTATTGGCATGGTAGTGTTGGTGGTGGGTAACTTAAAATAATATACACTGTAGTAAAGTAATACCAAACAAGAGTTGAGGGAATATCGCGGAATCAATCCTTTTTTAATAGCAATTAGCAAATAATATAAAGTTCTTGTCTTTAATTTCACAAAAAAAAAAAAATTGTGCTAAAACTGCAAAAAGGGTTGAAAGGACATGAATCATGACATTGCCCACCAAATTAATTACCTAGACATAAATATATGCATATAAGCAACAAGTCAACAACTATCTTTTGCTTGTATATGTGTAATCCGTCCTACATAATCTCTTTAACTAGTTCTTTGTTGAAGTCACCCACCTTTGGAAACTTGTAATATATAACAAAGATAAATATTTGCATTTCATACGATTATCAAGAAATAAAGAGATGCAATAAGTTTTAGTCTTCCAAATTTCCTACTCTAAATGGATTTACTTAGTTACTGGAGTTGTTCCTTTCTAAACCATTACTATTACTGCACTCTATGAAAAAAAAAAAATCATTCCTATGAAATTTGTGAAACATGTAAATATTATAGATCATCATTCATTAACATTCAATAGTTTTAAAAGCTAACTGTACTCTGTTTTCCTGAAAAGATATTTTAGAAAGTAAGAATCAGAGAATGAAGTTGCTATCATATTTAGTACTTCTAATGTCTTACCAAAAAGTCAAACTTTACAAATAAATGAGTCACTATTCATATAATAATAGAGCTCATTACCAACTTTAGTAGACCACAACATATTTAAATAGGTCAAAATAGTCAAAAAGGCCAAAGTTTTTCGGAAAAAGAAAAATCCAGTCTTAATGAATAACAGGGTAGAACTGAAGATACTCTTCATTAGGATAATTCTGTTCTCTAAAAAATAATATCTTTCTCACAACCGCTAATGCAAGCTTTTCTTTCATGTATCATTCTAATTATGAAGCTGTCAGTTATCACATAAAGAATTCATTGTTCAAAAAGTAGGACATATAAACTGATACACATTTCCAACTCATCAAAGATATTCATAACTATTTGCACATAATTTTTCTTTTAATCGTCTGAGCTCTAATTAGAATTTACATAATTGTACTTGGACAGAAAAGCAGCATTACCTCTAAAGCAGACATGGCGGCAAAAAGATTAAAATTCTCCCCAGTTATGAGCTCATCAATTTGAAGATCTGTGAAAAATTTACATCAGAAGACTCATTAAGCTATTTAATTTTCATTTGAACAATAATAGCATTACAAGAAATTAAAGCAACAATTGTTCCTAAACCAGTAAAACTTCAAGTGAAATCTATTGCGCAAGGCAAACTGGGCAGCATTTACTATCCAAAAACTTTTGGCCAAGTTTGTTTTGCGATGACGACGGTTGGTGAAATCTGTTGCGCAAGGCAAACTGGGCAGCATTTACTATCCAAAACTTTTTGGCAAGTTTGTTTTGGGATGATGATGGTTGGTGGATTTCAAAATCCTGATGAATAGTGATAGTATATGTTTGTTTTGAGATTTTAAGTTGAGTTGGATGTAAGTTTATGTCAAATCAAGTGTGTGTGGTTGGTGATATGGTATTAACATATTATGATTGGCAATGTTTACGTCAAATCAATTGTGTAAGAGTGAGTAGGTGTTGTAGGGGTGGACGGGATGTGGTTGGATTTTATCTGGATGTTAAATCCCAACTAGTACAAGACAGGGACGTAACATCCTACGTCCAAGCGTGGTGGTCCCAAAACAAACATTCCTAAATGACAAATACCCCTATTCCTTGAAACTCATATCTATTTTTTTTTTTATAATTAAATTAATGAGAAACAGAAGGTTTAAAACAGAATAAGTACATAGAGACAAGGATTCCCAACCGGATATAATATCCGAAGTGCACTGCTCCAATCTCTTATAACATCCTATGCAGGGAAAGTTTAAACTATTTATGTCTTTAACCCCATTAAATGAACATGAACTTTGCCCTATACTACAACCTTTCTAGGAACCTCAGATTTCTCGAAGATTCTCCTATTTCTTTCGAAGCAAAGTGACCGAAATAATGCTTGGACAATTACTCCCCAAAGGACTTGACCCCTTTTGCAAATGAAAGAATAAGATATGCACTAGAATCTCACTTCTACAAAAGCCTTTACTAACAAATAAGATAAGCACTGATTAGTAAGCATTTATGACTTTACATGTTTGCAAAGGCAAATTGACCACTTGAGTAAGTAGATGGCCTTATTGGATCACGGCTTTTACGTGACTGACCTGAAATGCTTTCCACTATTCCATACCCCAGATTAAGTAAAGCATATAAATTTCTTTCATATTCATGATGTTTGTCAATACTAGCAAATACTATGGCTATCATCAGGTGAAAAAAATACTCTCCCTGTCCCACAGGAATTTGCACACTTTCCTTATTTGGACGTCCCACACAAATTTGCACACTACTAAAAAAGGAAACATTAATTTACGTGCACACTCACAAACATATACACATATTTACTCATATGTCACTACTTTATTATAAAACACATTTTCCTTAAAATATGGGTGCAAATTCCTACTGGACGGAGGGAGTAAATAAATAAATGTGTTGCACACTTGCACTTGAAGCCATATGATATGGTTAAGAGAAACTTCCATTTCACATCAAATGACATGGGTTGTAAAATAAAATGGGAACTCCACATTAACTTATTTGCCACTAGTACTTCATCGTGTTTGCATATAGAGCACATGTAAGAACAGAATCCAAAAAACAATCGGATTACATTAACAACAAACTTTAACAAAATTCAAACAGTGGCTATTACTTTCCGAGATTAAACCAATTTAAAACTCAAATTACTGATACAGTAAAGCGAAAAAAAAAACAAAAAACTATTGGAAAGAGAGAGAGAGAGAGAGAGAGAGATGAACCGCGGCGGGCAAGGTGGATGAGAGGCGAGACATCAACCCAAACGGTATCATCGCCGGAAGGAATTGAAGGGCGTACTGGTACTTCCGCGTCTCCGCATCTATCAGCAGCTTCAGTGATGTCTGCCATCAAAATCCTCCCGTCCTCACTGCTTGAGAGAGAGAGAGAGAGAGATGTTAGATTCTGAGGTTTACTATTGGTGAAAGTGAAGCGCAGAGAAAATACGGAGAGAGTTTTGTTGCCTTGGAGTTTGGTAGGGCAAGTAACGGGTCGGATCCGGGAACAGGGGTTGTTTATAGAAACTAGTTATTCTCCTTAATAATATTTTAATATTAGATACAATATATTATAAATCTAAATTAAGTTTATTTGTTATTCAACTAATTATTCTTTATTTATTTTAACTAATTTTATTAATATATAATTTATATAATAAAAAATATATAAAAGTGTCTCACAAAATTAATTATATATATTTGAATTATCCTTTAAACTAATAAAATACTAAAATTTTAAAAATAATATTAATATTTTAAAATATTAATAAAAATTTGTTGCATATTAGTTCAAAAAAGTGACTATATTTACAAATTGATTCACAATATTTGTACAGAAGTATAATTTTTTCCTGCACATAAACATATTCTTTTCTGCACAGAATTAATTTGTAATTAGTGGCAATTTTGTGAACTATTTTGTAATTTTTCCATAAAAATCTTCTTAAATTCAAGTATTCAATTGTATATCAAAATTAATAAATAAATATTTTTTAAATAATAAAATTTATATTTTAGATTTAAATTTTATTTTTATACAGGAATATGAATATGAAATAAAAATTAAAAATGATTAATTTGAATAATAGAATAATTGCACCAGTTAAACTGAATAAAGGATTACACCTTTAATGTGTTCCTTTTTGTATTAATAAGCAAATCTTTAATTTGAGATGTAGTTGAGAGACTTGAGACATATTGCAAAAAAAAAGTAATTGAACTAAAAGTAGAAATTGAGGTGTGAGGAATATATAAATGGAGTAATATGTTAGTACATGATAATAATTAGAGTATAATATTAATATTTTATTAATTTTTATTTATTTTGGCTGGAATTTGTGAAGGAAGCTATTGTTGTGTTTATATAGATAGATAGTAGATGTGTGAAAATTTATTTAAAGAAAGTTTTGTGGGTTTAAAGTAAAAGAAGTCAATAAATTGAATTTTTTTTAGGAAAATGTGTTTAATTTAGTAAATTTCTCAAATATATTCTTCAAAATTAAGTAATGACAAAGAATGTGAAGTTGGAACTATAAATAAAGTTTTTTTTTTCCGCAAAAACGTGTGTGCACCTAAGTGCATAAAATGTACCTTGATTTAAAGTTTAATTTTGACTTTTATTTTATTTTTGAAAATGTATCGTACACGCTGCACTATGTATTTTTTGGCAATTAAGGTATTGTTAAGTTATTCGGGATATTACTTATACTTGTTCTTGAAGCATTTTCTAATGTATTGACAAAGTTAGCAGAAGCCAATCACCATGAAGAAGAGAAACCCCTGCTGTCCAAATAACTGACTTTATCACTGTGGTTGAAGCAGCCTTCGCCATACTCAGTTTGTTAGTAACTGTCAACTCAGGATATGCCTTCAGGATGAGTGACTCAGGAAGTAGGTGATTTTAGCTTAGGATAATCTTCTCAGGATAGCGCCTTCAGGTATACTGAATCTTTAGTACAAGTGTCTTCACTGATCTGAACAACTCAGGATGAGAGTCAGGATCAGCACACTCAAACTCAGGATGAAACTTTTGCTCAGGCTCAGGACCAGTTTCTGTCAGGCTCAGGATAACACCTCAAGAATTTCCCTCCGGATCCAAAACATCAGGATCAGGATTCCTGACTAGATTTAAGTATCCAAACTCAGCTTATCTTTACATATAACAATTCTCCACCTTAAAGTAAGTGAGTTTCTCCCATTCCACACTCCACCTCAAGACCAAGTCATGGTACATTCCATGACTATAGCTTGATCAGCTCCAAACAGTATCTAAACTTGGAAGTAGGTAAGACCTTAGTCAACATATCTGCTGCATTGTCCTCAGTAGAAACTTTCTGCAGTGAGATTACTTTCTTCTCCACCACATCTCTCACAAAATGAAGCCTAACATCAATATGCTTGGATCTTTCATGAAAGACCTGATGCTTGACCAGATGAATCGTGCTTTGGTTATCATACTGAACTGCAACTTCTTTCTGCCTTATTCCAAATTCTTTAATCATACCATTGAGCCACATCGCTTCTTTTACTGCTTCAGTCATTGCAATATATTCAGCCTCAGTAGTTGAGAGTGCCACTACTGACTGGAGTACTGCTATCCAGCTGATTGTTGTACCATATAATGTGAACACATATCCTGTTAAGGATTTCCTCATATCAATGCTTCCAGCATAATCTGAATCCACATATCCTTGAAGAGGTTGTGTACTGTCCTTAGTCTTCTCAAAGAATAATCCTAGATTTTCAGTTCCTTTTAAGTATCTCGTGATCCACTTAAAAGCCTTGCAGTGTGTCTTTCCCGGATTTGCCATAAATCTAATGAACACACTGACTGAATGTGTTGAATCTGGCCTGCTGCACACCATAGCATACATGACGCTACCAATTCCATTTGAGTAAGGAATTTTACTCAATTGTGCCTTCTCTTCTTCTGACTTTGGACACTGATCTGATGTCAGTTTAAATTGTTGACCAAGGGGAGTAGATACAATCCTAGATTCATGCATGTTGAACCTCCTGAGTATCTTTAGGATGTAATCCTTCTGAGTTAAGAACAATCTTCCTTTGTCCTTATCTCTGATAATTTCCATGCCCAGTATCCTCTTTGCATTTCCCAGATCCTTCATGTCAAATGTACTACTGAGTTTTTCTTTTAACCTCTAAATTCTTTCAGGACTCTTGCTTGCAACCAACATGTCATCTACATAGAGCAGCAGATATATGTGTACTTCCTTCCCTTGTTTTTCAAGATAGACACAACTATCATACCTGCATCTTATAAAGCCTATAGAGATCATGAAACTATCAAATTTCTTATACCACTGCCTAGGACTTTGTTTCAGCCCATACAATGATTTCTTCAGTAGACACACCTTCTCCTGATTTCCTGGTAGAATAAAACCTTCAGGTTGTTGCATGTGTATTGTTTCATCCAGATCTCCATGTAGAAAGGTTGTCTTGACATCTAACTGCTGAAGCTCTAAGTCCTCCTGAGCTACCTTTGACAATAGAATTCTTATTGAACAGTGTTTCACAATTGGTGAGAATACCTCATTGAAATATATCCCCTCTCTCTGAGTGAAACCTCTAGCCACAAGTCTTGCCTTGTATCTCAGTTTCTCTCTTCCTCCTGACCCCATTTCAGATTTCTTCTTGAAGATCCACTTGGAGCTGACTACCTTCTGTCCCTGAACCTTGTTCACTAATGTCCAAGTGTTGTTCTTCTCTAATGACTGAAGTTCCTCAGTCATTGCCAATATCCATCTCTCTTTATCTTTGCCTGACACAGCTTCAACATAGCTTTGTGGTTCCTGATGCTCCACCTCTTCAGCGGTTATTAGGGCATAGGACACCATGTCAGCATGACCAAATCTAGTCGGAGGGTGTATGCTTCTCCTGTGTCTGTCTCTTGCTAGACTATAATTGCTGAGATCTTGGCCTTCAGTATCTGAAATTGAATGGTCAGAACATTCATCAGTATCACTTTCCTCAGACTCCTCCTAAGTCCTTCCTGAGTTTTCACCTAACTCAGTGCCTATTTGTCCTGAGTTCTTGTCAGGATTCTCCACCTCAACCTGAAATCCATCTTCTGAAAGAATATCATCCGAGTCCTGAGTGCTTATGGGCTGATTGTATCCCATGACTTTCTCATTGAAAATCACATCTCTACTGACAATACACCTTTTGTGACCAGGTTCCAGACACCATAACATGTATCCTTTTACTCCCTTAGGATAACCAATAAAGATACATCTCAGTGCTCTAGGTTCCAGCTTGTCCTACCTGATATGGGCAAAGGCTGAGCATCCAAAGACCTTCAGGTTGTTGTAATCAGAGATCCTTCCATACCACACCTCATCAGGTGTCCTGAATTCAATAGCTGAGGATGGTGACTTGTTAATGAGATAACAAGTTGTATTGACTGCCTCCCCCCAAAATACCTTGGGTAGCTTTGCATCTGACAACATACTCCTGACCTTTTCCAGGATAGTCCTATTCATCCTCTCAGTCAGGCCATTTTGCTAAGGATTTGCAGGAACTGTCCTATGTCTAGTGATCCCCTTTCTTTGCAGAAATTGTTAAACTCCTCTGATACATACTTCAATCCATTATCAGTCCTGAGATGTTTAATGTATCTTCCTCTTTTATTTTCTTGTTCACTGACCCAATCTCTGAACTTTACCAAGGCCTCACTCTTCTGCTTCAGTATGAACACTCATACTTTCCTGCTGAAGTCATCGATGATTGTCATGAAGTATCTTCCACCTCCATGAGTCTCCACCTTAGCTGGTCCCCAGATATCAGAATGAACATAATCCAGAGGTGCATCAGTAGTTTTCTTACCCTTTGGAAATGGAATTTTCTTGGATTTTCCCAGTACACAATGATCACAGAAATCCATCTTTAGTATCTTTCCATCTCCAAATACCTTATGCTTTGAAAGTTCTTGGAGCCCCCTTTCTCCAATATGGCCTAACCTCTTATGTCATATCATAGTCTCAGTGTTGTCCGTAACATTGTTTGCTGACCCAGAAGAAGTTCTTCCAATCAAGATATGCAATCTATTGACTCTCTTGCATTTCAAGTATACCTTATTGCCTTTAGTGATCAGGATGAACCCATCATTTGTGTTGAACTCATAACCCAGTTGATTAACTGAACCCAGGGAGATCAGATTTCTCTTCAGTTTTGGCACCAGCCTCACATTTGAGAGTATTCTGTCCACTCCATCATGCAGCTTCAACCTGACAGAGTCACTCCCCTTCACTTTACATGTTTGATTATTGCCCAAAACTACTGAGCCTCCATCAAACCTCCTCAACTCCCTGAATAATGATTCATCCAGGCACATATGGAATGAACATCCTGAATCTAGTACACATTCATTATTTAGCTTCAGGTTAGTAACCGTCAACACCTCAGCACTACCATACCCTTCTTCAGCAGCAGCTGTTATATCAGTCTTTTGTTCTTTCCCTTTATTCTTATTTCTGTCAGGGAAATTCTTCTTGAGATGACCGGTTTTGTGGCAAGTAAAAAACATTTCCTCCTCTCAACAAAATCACCACATTTTGACCCCTTTGTGTTCTTCTTCTTCTTGTTCTGAAACTCCTTCTTGCCCTTCTTGAATCTGATATTCAGGCCTTCAGCCTGAACTGAATTTTTCTTATCAGCTTGTAGTTGAAGAGACTTTGTTTTCAGCGCACTCATAATATCATCAAAGGACAATCGATCATGTCTCCCAAATAATAAAATATCCTTGAAATTCTCAAAGGATTTAGGCAAAGAATTCAGGAGCATCAAAGCCTTATCACCATCATCACTTTCCACTCCCAGATTCTCAAGATCATCAGCAGTCTTGTTAAATTCCTCAAGTTGTTCAATCAACTTCTTCTCTTCATTCATCCTGAAGGAAATCATTTTCTGCTTCATGAACAACTTGTTGGCGACAGACTTAGTCTGATACACCTTTTCCAGCTTACTCCAAACACCAATGATAGTCTTCTCCTTGCACACCTCCCTCAGAGGCTTATCCCCCAAACACAGAATAATGGTGCTATGAGCTTTCTCCAAAATCTCTTATTTCTTGTTTGGATTTTCTGACGAAGTAGAGGGCCATTGATCTTCAGGCTTCAGAGCATTGGTCAACCCGTGATGAGTCAAGAGAGCCTTCATCTTGATCTTCCATAAACCAAAGTCGTTTGCTCCAGTGAATTTCTCAAAATCCAACTTGGTAGATGCCATTGATCGATGATTTTACCCAGTCGATTCTTCTCTTTTCCACAGACGACGCCACTTGTTGGTGAAATTGTAATTGAATCGATCTCAATAAGGACTTTGAGTCTCCAAGCTATAATCAGAAACTTGAAGAAATTCGATGAACACAAAATTACCAGAAATGAAGAAATCAAGGAATAGAGGATTTACGTGGTTCGATCAAATTGATCTACTTCCACGGATGGGGTTGTTCATTTCACTAATAGATGAATAATGTTTACAGAATTACAAAGCTTTTTCATTCTAATTTCTCCGTGTCCAAACTCAGTTTATCTTTACATAAGATGATTTTATGCACAAAGCATAACAATTTTATAAATTTTTATAGGAAAAATACACATTTTTGTCCTATAAGTTTCGTTGACTTTGGTTTTCATCCTCTTAAGTTTTGAATTTTTGTTTTCGTCCTTTAACTTACCGAAAATTATGGTTTTCGTCCTCTTAAGTTTTGAATTTTTATTTTCGTCCTTTAACTTATCAAAAATTATTGTTTTCCTCCTCCAACCCCCTATAACCAGTCATACAACCTGTAATACATATGTGGATCCATTTTTTATTTCTTTTTTTAAACAAAATACTAACGTGGGGGTATTTGGAGGGAATTAGGTCATGACAAAATACACTTTAATCGTAAATTCCCTCTCAAATACCGTCCTATACTTACATCCTTAGAATTTTCTGTCCGGATTCATTTTTTAATATGATGTACAAATCATGCAACAAAACCACAATAATACTTAATATTGCGCTTGTAACTTGTAGATTCATACGAATTTTTTCTTGAAGATATCTATCTTCCTTTCCGTACAGTGAGTATGCGCTCAAAAGAATTTAGGTTTTTGGATGTTTTGATTTGGGGAACTTTATTCCTTTTTTCCCTAATTCTCTCAAGCCCCCATGCCTAGATTCGATCGACTAGGGTTTTGACTTGAGAGAGAATTTACGGTTAATCCTATATTTTATCCATCAAGACCTAATTCCCTCTAAATACCTACACGTCAGTATTTTGCTTAAAAAAATATAAAAAATTGATCTACTTGTGTATTACCGGTTGTGTGACTGGTTATAGGCGGTTGGAGGACGAAAACCATAATTTTTGATAAGTTAAAGGACGAAAACAAAATTTCAAAACTTAAGAGGACGAAAACCATAATTTTTGTAAGTTAAAGGACATAAATAAAAATTCAAAACTTAAGATGACGAAAACCAAAGTCAACGAAACTTATAGGACAAAAATGTATATTTTTCCTTTTTTATAACATCTTAAATTTAAAAAAAATCACAAAAAACTGCAAACTATCATGTCTCATTTATGAGATGATCTTGATGTTAGTCTAATGTTCATAACTTTGAATTGTCTCACATTGAACAAAAATTTGCCTTGGAATTGACATTAATTAAGGAAACTGACCCTAGGTACGACACATTAATTTTTTTTTTACTATCAACACACACTAAAACCCCTATTTACACTTAACACACTTATAATCAGGGGTGGATGTTCGGTCGATTTTTTGACTATTTTTTTACCGAACCAAAATAACCGAATTTTATAATCCAAAAATCGAAACCGAATCGAACTTTTTGATAACCGAAAAAACCAAAAACAAAATATCCGAAATATATTTCGGTTAATTCAGTTAAAATCAAATTTTTTAATATTTTTCATAATTTAGTGTATAATCTAATTTTTCAAACATTTTTCAGTATTTACATCACTAAAATCAAAATGGAATTAGGTTTTAGAAAGGAAAGTGAATAAATATTAAACTAAGATAAATAATAATATATATTATATATTACTTATATAATATAAATATAATATATAAATTATATATTCCCTTCGTCTCGGGTCTTTTTTCCAAAAGACCTGGGTATACGGATTAAGAAAAAGTAAAGTATGTGAGTGTGAAGTTAATTAATAAAATACAAAAAGTGTACTTTATTGACTTTTGTGAGCGTAAATTATTTCCTCTTTAGGATAGGAAAAAAAAGTTGGGACATACCAAGATAGAAATTGTGGAAAAAAGAGTTGGGACGGAGGGAGTATATAATTTCGGTTATTTTGGGTTTTTCAATTTTATGGACACATAACCGAACCGAAATAATTTTGATTATTAAAACTATAAGCCAAACCGAAATTTTTAATCAAAATAACCGAACCAAATTAACTGAAATATTTCGATTCGGTTCAAAAATTTGATTTTTTTATTTCTTGCTCACTTCTATCTATAACCCCCTAGGCTTCTCACTTCACACTACACGCCCTCCCACCCCACCAAGATGTAACCCCTTATAAGTAGTCATATCTAGAACTGTTAA
Organism: Prunella vulgaris; assembly: GCA_026898435.1. Taxonomy (NCBI): domain Eukaryota; kingdom Viridiplantae; phylum Streptophyta; class Magnoliopsida; order Lamiales; family Lamiaceae; genus Prunella; species Prunella vulgaris. The sequence continues at coordinate 666,455 of JAPKLY010000042.1, forward strand.
AATAAACGAGCTGCTCGTGAGCTCTGTTCGACTCGTTTCGTTAAGGCTCAACTCGACTCAATGTGTTAAACGAGCCGAGCCGAGCTAAAAAATATACTTTTTTGCTTAATGAGCTCAGCTCGACTCGGTAGGCTCGAAAAATAGAGATTATTTTATAAATATTATATAATTTAGGGTATAAAATAATAATATTTTACATAATAATACAACTCATATTCTCAAATCACTCATACTGATGAATTGATAATTGTTTTATTTTTATTGTTGTTAAAATAAATGAGCTGCTCGTGGGCTCGACTCGGCTCGACTCGATGTGTTAAACGAGCCGAGCCGAGCTAAAAAAAATACTCATTTGTTTAACGAGCTCGACTCAGCTCGGCTCGATAAGGTTAACGAGCCGAGCCGAGCGCACTACTCGGGCTCGCTCGGCTCGTATAACAGCTTTAGTCATATCATTCATGTTGTCCACCCCCACCCCTACCATGTTGTTGTCCACCATGGCACCACACACTCTCTTTCCCATTTGGTGTAGAAATCTTACATTGTCCAATATTTAATATTAATAAAATATATTTGAATTCTCCTTGGTTCTACCTCCCCACTCATTATACACACCTCAACTTATTATTTTATATACATTTTAATACTTTACAATTTTAATTTTTAAAATTATAGTTTTTTATGAATTCATTTTCCTCCATTTATAACAATTTAAAGTTTAAACTTTTAATACTTAATCTTATACTAATAATTTTTAAAATATTTTTTTATGAATCCAATTTTTCCCTATTTTTATGACAACTTTTTTTACATTATTTAATATTATACTAACAATTTAAATTTTTTAAATATTTTTTAAGCTCAAAATATATGCATACAACTATTTATTCATCGTAACCATAGTTCAAATTATAATTTTTTAAGTTCAAAAAAATTAAGTAAAAGTTCAAATGATCGTAACCATAGTTCAAATTCATTGATTGTCAAAGTTCAATTATAAATTTATTCCATCAACTCTCATTTCTTTTTCTTCTCTCTCCTTTACTCTCCTTTGTCAATCAAATCTGTCAGCAATCAATTCAGCCACCATAATCATTTTTTTCTTATTTCCTTTCCTTTTGTTAATTTCTTTATATTTTTAAAATCTGCAGAACTGAAAATAAATTAAGAATAAAAAAATTACATAACAGAAGTTCAAATCAATTGATTGTAAGTTTTATTGCACATTGCTTACAAGTTTAATTTGTCACAATATGAGTTGTATTTTTTGTTGTAAATGTGAATTCATTGATTGTTAAAGTTCAACTATAATTTTCAATCAACAATATTTATTGCTCAACAATATACTTAGAAAATGAATTACATTAAATTCCACAACAATATTCATAAGTCCAAAAAAATAAGTAAAAATTCAAATCAATTAATTGATAAGTTCAATTGTAAATTACTTACGAGTTCAAATTTATAGTACCAAAACACATCCAAAATTATATGTAAAAAATAAACAACACAAGTAAAAAATTCTAACTGAGACTCACAAATATGTACAAAAGAAACAACACACACAAAAATAGGGGCCTGGAGCACAATAATATGAGCATTGCAACAAACCTTTTGACTTCAAAAAATTATATACGCAACATATATAAAAATCCAATACATACTTGTCCCCTGCCAGTGAATATATCTACCTCATAGGATTAATCCACGCTGAAAACTTGCAGAATGAAAGCAGGCTCTGCATATGCAGAAGCATTAAAAATGGATGACTTAAAATTGATAGAGTAAAACCCTTCTCGGAACCAAACTACTTCAGATTGGGAATAACACTTTTCAGTTTTCAAATAGAGAAAAATTGTGAAATATATAAAAGTTGGGGAATCTTTTTGGTACAGAATCACTTAGTAAGTTAATATAGTGATGTGGGAAGCGTCGTCCGGGAGCAACCGTGCCAACAATCGACTTTTTTAAGAAGAGGAGCAACATTACCCATTGTGTATGTCAAAATACAAATTCAAAGCACGCAAAATACATAAATAAATTTGAAAACAACAAAATAAATTTATAACAATCAATTTAATAAAAAACTAAATTTTTTAAAAAAAAAGAATTCATGTAGCCTTTAAAAAAACATGCAGAATTTAAAAACAAAAAAAGCCAAATGACTATACATGCATAGTTAAAAAAAATTAAATAAGGGACACGGTTGTACAACCTCTATTCCCAAATCCAACATTTTAATTATTAAAAAAAATTATTTCTGCAGCAAGATCCACTTTTCTTTTCTCTCTCCTTCTTCTACCCAGGTAGAATACCCTCTGCCTCCCCTTCTACCCCAACTCCATCCCAATTGAAAAAACCTCTTCTTTAGGTTTTTTTTCTCAATGGCACATCAACAAAATCCTCCCATTGGGGAGGCCCTGATGTGGGAAATGTCGTCCGGAAAGCGTCTGCAAACCAATCAATTATTTCCGCCATGATAAAAGGGAGGGGGAGAAGAGAGGAGAGAGAATGGAGACTAGGAGAGAATGAGAGTTTTAAATGTAACGTGGGTTATTTAATTCATTTGCAACATGTGAGTGGGTTACCCCCTCTCCCCCCCCCCCACCACCCCACACTTTGTCAACAATATGGGCATTTTTTTGGATTAAATTGAGCTGTTGAGAGCAAACACATCTTAGAGATAGCAACCCGTAGTAACTCACCCCATTAATTAGTACTCTCTCCATTTAAGGGAATTTACACTCTTGAAATTTTATATTTTTAAAAAATATGTATATTTTTTTAAATAAATAGTGAAATATAGATAAATATGTGTAAAATTTTAAATGTACCTATAAATCAATTTTTCTTTTTATAGTAGTGTGTAAATTGTATGAAACATCCAAATTAAAAAAATGTACAAATTCATATGTGACTAAGTCAAATAACGTATATATCAAGTAATCCATTGATGATACATGTCTAATTGATCAAGTTGCTTCTATTACTGACACATTTTCCTTACTTAACATATCAATACACTTGGTTTAATTTGTCAATAAATCATATAATATAATATGAAACAAATAAAGAATATGCACCTATATATTGCATCTGCACAACATAATAAAGGGCTTAAAAAAGCGTTGCCCTAAATACACATATATGATCCAAACACACATCAACTTATCAAATCGCTTCACAACCCATCCCACTACGATACTCCAAGAAAACTTGAGCCGCACCATAATGAGCCAATGCCCCCATCACCACAAACACATGAAATATTTGATGGCTGTGGCCCGCTAAGTCGAACCGCCCCGGGACCCACCTCTCTGGGACCCGGCTCACGTAAAACACGGTCCCGATCAAGTACGACGTCGCCATGCCCAACTCGTACCCCAAGATAGCGTTCCGATGAGGATCATTCCAATTGAGAACGAGTGCATGGACGGCGGGCAATAGGCCGAACAAGCCCATGGAGACGAAAAGCATGGCGCGAAGGGAGCGGTACTTCCCAGCTGATAGGGCCGGGGAGAGCAAGGCGATGATGGTGCATATGCCCATTAGTGTGATCATTGAGAGGTAAGTGATTTGCCAATGTGGGGTGCATTGGAAGATGTAGTATATGGGAGGAAAGAATGAGGTGATGATCATGATTGTGATGCCAACATAGTCCATATGAAGTAGGCTTGAGTTTAAGGTGTGTGAGTGACACGAAAAGAGATGGCAAGTGCTACTTGAGAGAAGACAAAACATTGAACCACATAAAAATACATAGAATGGCCACCTTGTTTCTTGGTGGAATATTATGTTTGTCTCAATGGTGGATTCTTGATTTAGGTTTAGCAATGTTGATGTCCCCTGTAGTTTGTAATAAGAAGAAAATTATTGAGGATAAATCTCATCAATTGTAAATTTTAATTTTTTTTTCCATAAAAGAAATTTGACATATGTAAGTCATGCGAGTAAAAGATTCTTATATAAATATAATAATATTTAATTGATATATTTTATATTTTAATTTATAGAGGGATATGATAAGAATTTTAAAATGAGTTTTAGATTTTAAAATTTAATTTTTTTAAAGAAAAAATAAAAGAAAATTCCCATTATAAGTTGGAAGTAGAAAATCACTTGTTTCATTTTTAGATAATTGAAAGGGGTATGAGTGAATTAATTTGGGATAATGTGCTCACCAGGGAGAAGTTCTTGGAGGCATTAGCTTCTGCACTTGATGGAAATTGTCTGCACAACAGAATAATTTTCGTGTGTTACTACAGCTAGTGACCACCAGAAATTTTATTATTAATAAAAATTTGAAGATAAAAACTTGTATAAATTCGAGTTTACGGTAAATTCGAATTTATTATTTATCACTTACATGCGTATATACTACTTTAAAATGAATTTGAAAATACGCCCATAATCCAGAGTTGAATTTGTTTTAAATAAGTTGACTGGCTCAATGTGGAGTTTGATCTCGATTTATGAAACTACCCATACAAAAAAATATTTTAAATTTAATATTATTGGAAAATAAACCAACGATTAATCGTTTTCCTTCATCCTGAGGTACTCAAGGGGTGTTACATGCAATCACAATTCAACAATGAAATATTATTTTAAGTCTGATATGACAATTTCAAGAAAAAGTGATTATTTGAATTTTGAAAAACACCCCCTTCAAATTCATTTTTTCACTATGCAAAGCAACCTCGTATACCTTTTGTTTATTGAGTAGGTCTCTTGTGAATTCGAGTTCACACAAATTTGTATCACTGTCGTGTGTAATTACTATCAATGTTATTCATATATACTATCATTATTATAAAAATATACTTATTTTTTTAATAGTAATAGTATATATGTATAACAGTGATAATGTATACATATGATAGTAGTATTTGAGAACCCAAAAACTCGAGTTGATACAGGTTTTTGTCTTGTTTATTAAGCATAAATAATAGAGCTGGTCTCAAGTATCCAAACATGGGATCCCCATCGGCCCCAAAAAGTGAGGGCCATAGTTTTTGTAAATATATATATATATATATATATATATATATATTGGCAAGAAATATATATCCCTCTATATTTATTAAATGGACACGCTTTTCAAATGAATTCATTTTATTTTTATATATTTTTGTCAAAATTTTGACTAGAGACAAATATTTGTTGACAAAAGATTTCTGATTTTGCAAAATAAATATTCAACATATCTGTTTAAAAATGTTGACTAAATTTCGACAAAAATAGGATGAACGCATTTGGAATTGGAGGGATATAAAATTAGGCCAAAAAATGTACATCTCTTATGCATAAATTAGTAACGACACTGCTCATAAAGAGTATTTATTACAACTTAATATCTCCCAACAAATTATTAAAGTGGGCAGATGATACTCCTAAGCTTTACATCGAAGTCTTGATAGCCTTAGAAAGTCTAACCAACTTTATTCATATGTATATCTGTCTCTATATTGAAAAAAAATTTAAAAAAAAAATAATAATCTCTTTTTATTAGATACAAGATGTAGTAGATTTGACACTAAAATATAATAATTCAGGCTCTTTTTTCGTTTCTTTATTAGGCATTTGGATATTGATTTAATAAAGTGACTATATTTATAAATTAGTTCACAATATTTATAAAAGAATATATTTTTTTCTGTACAAAACTAATTTATAACTATTATCAATTTTATGAACTGTTTTGTAATTTGTCTTCTTTCTTTTTCTTTTTTTTTTCACTTGCTTACATTGTATTCAAGTGAGTGAATGATTAAAATAGGGAAAAGTACAATATTATTCAACAAATTGACAAAAATTACATATTGATCCCGTGCAAAAAAATATATATATACTACCGTGCAAATTTTTTGAACCAATTTGTAAATATAGTGATTTTTTTTAACAAATATGTAATTGACCCATTAAAATACATCCTGTACGGAAAAATTTTACACCATTTCGTTCCTTTAAGAAAAATATAATTTTTAAATAAAATAGTGATATATGGTAATATGTGTATAGTCATGTGAGTGTGCAAGTAAATCAATGTTCCCTACTCAGTTGTATGCAAATTTATGTGGGATATTCAAACAAAAAAAATGTGCAAATTCTTATAAAACAAGGGAGTATTAGTTTTTTATTTTTAAATTAAAGTAAATTAACGAAACAAATTACTATTGTGCTTAAAGGGGAATTCAGCTTTTTACGAGCCTAAGTTCGCCCGATTACACTATCGAATTTTAGTAAGCCAAGATCAAGCATAACAAGATGAATTCGAGCTTTGACGTGCTCAATCAAGCTCTCGAGTAGCTCGATTTTGGAAAACCACTATAATAGTGCTAATTAATTTTGTAATATTGAAGGTAAAAAAGAAATAGAGTTCAACAATATTTCTTTAAAAAAAGAACTTACTCTGTAATCATTGTAATGAAATCTGCGACACGAGGCACATCCATTAGATTGCCCACGGTTAAGGCCACAAATAGCAAGAATCCCAGTAAATGCCTGCAATTAATTAATTAATAATTAAACACAAATATATATATAATCAGAAATTAATTAATAATGCAAATTAATTAACAGTACTTACGTCCAAACATTAAGAGTCTCATTGTGCCACCTAAATAAGCTGAAGAAGGCCTCTTTGAGAGGCCAATTAGCCCTGTAATAATCCAATATAAACTCGTTATCCTTCATATAATCCGGAAGTTCATCGTACGATATAAGTCCATATTGCCCTCCAATCTTTCTTCTATTCTTTGGGGCTGTTAAAACGCAAGTTTTATCCCCCTCCATCCTTGAATTTTTCCTCTTCCAAACAGCCCCTTCCCTGTTCTTGATCATACTACTCTCATGCACAGCAACAAATTCAAACCCTTTTATTTTTCAAGTATGTATATATGTGGAAACAATGAAGCAAGTTTTGCGTGTGTTGGACTTGGAATGAGAGAGAAAAATGTGTATGAGAGAGAGAGATTGATGAGAGAGAATGAGGAACTGCAGAAACAGGCACCAGAAACTTAAAGGGAAGTCTGTTTCAAAAAAAATATAAAAAAATTAAAAGGGAAGTGTGGATTGCAGAGTTAGGTTAAGACACGTACGTTTGGGGTAGGTTATCGGTAACTTGTCCATGCCCATGTCTTCCTTTGATGATACCATTTTTTATCATTTTATTTTGCACATACATACCATCTCTGTCACACATTTTAAATCCATTTTTTTCTTTATCATTTAATTTTGCACATACATACATACCATCTCTATTTATTAATGTCACACTTTTTAAATCCATTTTTTCTTTACTCCTTTTGAGGCAAGTGTGGGGTATGTCGATTAATTAATTAAACTTCATCCAAATAAATGAAGACCGAGCAAAGCTTTTTCCACCGGTAGGTTTTATGTTAAAATGATTTATATAAGTTTGTTGTGGAATTATTTTAAAATATTAAATATTTGGTCAAATTTATTAAAATATTCATAAGCGTATTAAAAGTTGAGATCAACAAAATTTATAACAATCATAATATAATTTCATTGATCCGAATTTTTCATATTTCTAATGAAATTTTTTATAGTACTTCTGATCAATGCTTATACTTTAAAATTGATATCATGAACTATTTTTATGCAAACTTTAGCTTTTCCATGATTATGTGAGCAATATTTGAGTGTGTCAGTTGTCTAGATGCATAATTAGATATTGTTTAATGAAATATTATCTAATAACATTAACCGAAAATAATTAATATTAATTAATTTATAGTTTTTAGTAAATTAAAAAATGAACACCATTTAAAAATAGGTTAACTATAAAATAATGCAAGAACTTTTTAGACTTTATCCATCATAACATAAATTTTTAAAGTTTGCAATTCGATACATGAACTAATTTATAGTGGCAGTTTGTAGGGGTGGGCAAAAAACCGAAAAACTGAATTTCCGAAACGAACCGAAATATTTCGGTTAATTCAGTTAAAAATCTTAATAACCGAAATTTTTTCGGTTTGGTTCGGTTATGAATCCGTAAAAACCGAAAAATCGAAATATAATATATATTATATTTATATTATATAAATAATATATTTGAGTTATTTTAATAACATTTATTAACTTTCCTTTCAAAATCCTAGTTTCATTTAGGGAAAGAGAGATTTTACATAAAATTATGAAATATATTTTAAAAAATGCTTGAAAAATTAGATTATACATAAATTATGAAATATATTTAAAAATTCAGTTTTAACCGAATTAACCGAAATATATTTCGAGTTTTTGTGGTATAAAGAGTACTAACGTTGTGGTATAAAGAGTACTAACATTGTGAAATTTGGACTTTAAATTTTTTGTGGTACTTATGCTTACTTAGCGGCCGGAGCCGCTACCAAGGACATGTCATATGCCACATTAGATGTCAAATTTTCTAAATTTGTTAACAGATATTGTTCAATCACGTTTTAATTAATTCGATCTAAACTCATAATACATAACTCCCAGTAACAAATAAAAATGCAATTCAATCACGTTTTCTCAAAAAGATATCACTATCCACAACGATTCATTTGTAATTAGTGTTAGTATAATGAACACCACAATCCATAGGCTACTGGCCGACACTGGAGCTTAAATGACATCTTGTTCAAGAGCACGTTTGAACATTTAGGTGACTATGAATCATACATAGAAGGATGTAATTATAAAACTTTAGGATTAAGAGAAGTTGTTACGTTAGTCCATCACTCATGTGTTAGTCTATAAAGACCATGCAAAATGCTTAAATCTTGACCCCAATATGTAGGACACTTTGCTCGAGGGAGTCGATCCAATGGAGATTGACTCACAGGATGAGAACCTAGGATAGCAACTAATGCAATCAAAACTAAAGAGGGACAATACATTCTCTCCATGAAAAAGGCGACAAGTAGACGACAGATACTATTTCAAGAGAACAGGATGAGTAACCTCCCGTTCTCCATCAAGAAGGCGATGAGCAGACGACGAATGTAATTTCAAAAGAGCGGGACGAGCAATTATATGCTCTCCATTTAAGAAAATAATGTTGAACCATGTTGGGATACGAAATAATAGAAGTAGGAATGAACTCAACTAGGACAGATCGATTCTTGACCCTCAGTAGAAAGACAAAAATTGACGAGCAGCTCCAATGGAAGAGCTAACAACTATCAAAGTAGATTCTAAGAAAGAAGACTTGGAGTTGTTCATTGAGTCAGAGTTGCCAAAATCCTACCGGACCTAAATGGTGAGATTCTTAAAGTATAATCCAGATATATTTTTCTAGTCACGTTCCGACATAATAGGCATTCCACCAGAGCATGTATGTCACAGGTTAAATATTTACCCAATGAAGAAGCCTATCAGGAAAAAAAAAGAAAAAAGTTTGATCCAGAGAAGTATGAGGCTCTAAGTGAGAAAGTCAAGAAGCTACTCCATAATAAACTGATATAGGAAACCATATATCCATAATGGGTTGTGAATTCAACACTTGTTCGTAAATCAAATAGATCATAGAGGTTGTGTATCGATTTTATAGACTTGAATGTTGTTTGTCCCAAGGATAACTTCTCACTTCCTCACGTTGATCATCTAGTAAATAATATTGCAGGCCACGGGCTGATGACATTCATGGATGTTTTTATTGTATATCATTAAACTAATCTATGCAGGAGCAACTTATCAATGATTCGTAAACATGATGTTCAATCGAATTTTAAGTGGACGATATCATCGTGAAAAGTGCAAGGGAAGAAGACCATCTTGACACTTGGCTCAAACTTTCGAGATATTATGAGTTTATTACATAGAGCTCAATCCAAAGAAGAAGAACTTCAACTTACATTCCAGAAAGTTCTTAGTATACCTTATTAGCCAAAGAGAAATCAAGATTAATCTATCAAGATTGAAAGCCATCCTGGATATGGAACCCCCGGATTCTATGAAACAAGTGCAACGGCTAAGAGGTTGTCTAGCCGCTCTCAACCGATTCATATCCAGATCAACTGACATGTCCCGACCTTTTTTGAAGCTATAAAAAAGAAAAAAGATTTTCAATGGACAAACAATTGATAAAGAGTCTTTGAACATATCAAAGAGTACTTGAGTGACACTCAGATACTATTAAAATTGTTACCTGGCAAAAAGTTGTACCTATACCTAGTAGTTTCAGATATAGCGATCAACTCAAAATTAGTACAAGTAGAAGAAAAATTCCACCTTCTGATCTACTATGGTCTATGTAAGCTATGCCCTGCACGAGGCTAAAATTTGGTATTCCCCAACTGAGAAATTGACATATGTACTTGTGATGAGTGTTAGGAATCCGCATTTGTATTTTTACGATCACCAGGTGGAAGTACTCACCACCTTCCCACTATGTCAGATACTCTATCGTCGTGAAAATAACATCCAAGTTCATGATCAATATAAATATAAGGTCTCAAATTAACATTTTAAATTTAGAAAAACATCGTACAACTGAAAGAAGTAAATAATAAAGACATTTTTTTTATTAGTGAGATAGTGGTCCAATATGCCTAAGCCTTTTTAATAGAAAGAAGTAAATAATAAAGGCATGTTGTGATCTGAATTGTAAATACGTGTACAGAATATAAGGGGGGTGTATTCGTTTGGGATTTCGTAGGATTTTAAAGGATTTTTTTCTTATAAAAAAATCTGTTGGTATTCAATCAGGATTTTAAAAGATTTAAAAATAATCCACTGGTATTCAATCAAGATTTTAAAAGACTTAAAAATAATCCACTGGTATTCAATTAGGATTTTAAAAGACTTAAAAACAATCCACTGGTATTAAAAAATATAAGGATTTTAAAGGATTGTTGGGTTTGATGGATTTTGATGGACTTTTTAGTGTATTTTATAAATACCAACAATCCCATCAAAACCCCTAGGATTTCTGTGGACTTTTTTAGTTAATGACTTTATTTATCCCCAAATTGATTTATATATGATTTTATTTTTATTTTTAACCTTATAATTTTATCCCTGCATTTATATTTAATTATATGGTTATTTTTATTAGTCATGACTCATAATACTAACATCAACGATAAAACAATTACAGTGACGATGACTAATATAATATTTTATATATATACATATATATTAGAATAAATAAAAATAATAATTATAATTAATTAATTAATTATATATGTATATATATATATATATATATATATATATACATATTGGTTCATTTAAAAAATTTAATATCAACAAAACAATATTGTTCATCCTAACTTATACACAAGATAAATATTTATTTTTTATATTAGTATTACTATAATACTAATATTATATGTTGCATATATCATTAGGTAACATTTTTCCATTGACATTATTTTTTCGCGGAATTTGAGTTTTGTTATTTTTTACTTTGGTTGTTTTGATTATTCAATTTCGATACTTTTTAACATACACATCTATATATGTGTATATCATATATATATATATATAAGTAGAAATTAATATATGATAATATAATTCTAATAAAATTACGCATTAATTAAGGTAGAAATGTTTTATTACAATGGTTTGGGCCAAATTTTTGCCAATATACTGTGCCAAAAGTCATGTAAAAAAACAAAAAAACTCATTCTATCATTGGTAAAAGGAAAATATAATAGAAAAAAAAAGAAAAAAAAATAATTTTCATGCATGCAAAATTGCAAACCCCACTCTTTAAATTTTGATTAGGAGTTCATGTACGTTCTGAGTGGGTGAGAGGGTTCGGCTCATGATTCCAAACTACTATATGATGTTGTAACAAGAGCAAGACGACATGACGATAATGCTTGTAGGACTAATGTAGCTATAGATATGCAGAGGAATGTTTTTTAGGTGGACATAATATTATGATTCTTTTTTTGTTTGTCTTTGATTTTTTTTTAATTTGAAGGTATAAATTTTTTTTGAATTCATATCATTTGACACAAATCCATGAAATTCTGTAAAGTCTACAAAGTCCTACAGAATCCATTAAAATTCTGCTTTTAAAAGTCTTACAAAATCCTGCAAAATCTTAAAAGTCATAAAAATCCTACAAAATCTTTAAAATCTGCAGGACTTTTTTCAGCTAAAAAAGTCTTTTAAAATCCTAATCCAATACACCCCCCTAAATTCTGCAAATCAAACTGGAAATGAAAACAGAAGCAAAATCAAACTGAGTCAAGGTGTGAACCTTTTCCCGTAAGACAAAATACGTCCTGGCTAGAGCTCACAGGATATACGTAATTGTCTCCAAAGGTAAGACGGTTTTGTCGTCTCTGTTTTAGTAGCACCACTGAACATATAGGAAAGACGAACAACAGTAAGTTATGAACTGAACAATCTAAATGCAGAAAAGGGGAGAGAGAGAGACTCGAATTTTCATATTTCGTAAAAATGGAATGAATGCAGGACACTCTTAATTCACCACTCTGTTAGGATTAATCTGATATCCATAGGGAATATTCTCACGATCTTCGTGGGCGGTTATGACCGCATCAGACGCGGAACCGACGGAGGCAGCAGAGTCCACGAATCTGGACTACTCTGAAACCTACCAGATGTTGATGTGGAATGTGGAGATGATCAGGATCATTGACTTGACTGATCCGACGACTAGAATCAGAGATCTTATAAGATCACTGACTTGGCAAAGATCCAGATGGATCTTATCCGGTATTTGAATTTAAATCAGAGATCTTATAAGATCACTGACTTGACAAAGATCCAAATTATATCTTATTCGGTATTTGAATTTGAATCAAAGATCTTATAAGATCTTCAGATTGCTGACATGGAGCATCGATCGATCAAGAATAGATTCATTTGGATTGCATACGTGGAGCTTCTCCGGATCGTTGATGGAGACGATCCATGTATTTTGGGTCACCGAATTGGGTCGACGCACCAGACCCGTATCTTTGGGTCTCTAAAAAGATAGAGAGTGGACAAAAGGGCCACCAAAGACCAATTGCCAAGATCCAAGTCCAAGGACCCGAACCGGCCGGCCGTGGTTTATAGGATAGACTCCCTAAACCATACTTGATACCATCCTAAAACTCTTACTTATATATAGTAAATTTCTTTATTGTTTTTCCAACGTGGAACATATTAAAATACTTCTTATTTAAATTTATTCTCACATAATATCCATCCACATCAGTATTAATTTTTCCACTTCTGGAATTAATTTTCCACTCATTGTAATTTGATTTTGAGAACAAAAAATAATACAACGATCTATTCCGCGAGTAGAACACATCGATTACACGTAGTCTCATTAAGATTACTATTTTGTCCTTCATTAAATTGATTAAATTAGAGCATTTAATACTCTTTTCAAAACCAAATCCCAACTAGACATTTTTTTTTTCAATTTGCAAAATATATGTTTGTGATGCTACAAAATCAGGTTGGCCGTTGGAGGCGAAGTTTAACCGATCAAATATTAATAAATTAAGAGATTCGTATTAAAGTCTCATTTTAAAGCCTGATATATAGTATCAATTGGATTTAAAGAATGTTTCACGTTTGTTCAATTTGTTGCCCTAACAGCCACCAAGATATTAGGACACCTAACATTTTTTTCCCCAAAACATTAGTCAAACAATTTAATATTTACATTTTATTATGAATCGGTATACCTATTTTTCTCTTAATCTATATTTTTTCCAAAACAAAGTCTCATATGCAATAGGTGTACGGTGCACTCATTCGACAGATAAAATTATTTATACTGAAAAGTTAAGTTTAATTATACTGTAAAGTGTGAGATGATTACACTGAAAAAGTTACACTATTATTCATTTTCAGTATAATTAAATATAATTTTTCAGTGTAATTAAAGTTAACTTTTCTATATAAACAATCTTAACTGTTGAGTGAGTGCACGTGCACTTATTCGTTCCCAAAAGAATTTCCGACGCAGCAAGGAGTATCTAAGCCATCTTCTACATTTTCTCGTGTCAAAAGGAATTTTATTCAGTACACATTTTTAAATAATCATTAATATATTTAACTTTAAAAAATGTACAATTTAGAGAGCCAAACAATAATGAAAAGAGATAGTATTATATTGCATGCTAGGGGCGGATTTATCCAGTGTTCATTCTTGAATATAGCTGTGAAAAAGATATTACTCCCTCCGTCCCAGAGGTGAAAAGAATGGTACAACTTTTAAGAAAAAGTAGAGTATTGTGTAAAGTTATAATATTAAAATAATGAGATTAGTTGGATTGTGAGGATAAAGTTAAAGTAATAGTTTCCATTTATAGGGTGTGAAAACAATTGTGGGACTGACGAAAAAAGAAAGTGTGAAGATAATTATGGGACGGAGGGAGTACAAAATAGACTGACTAGAGTTTGCTAAGATTAATAAAGTAGAAAGTTTGGCGCCTCCTAATTAAATGTTTACTAAAATAATATAATTACTATTATTAGTAGTTTATTAATAAATAAACACAATTTGATTTTTAATGAACTTCAAACAAGAAATAAATAACACTTATTCTCCAATTAAAGTTGAGTGTTTTGGAAGTTCTCTGTTGGTGCTTTTATTAGGGCAAAGTGCTTGTGTATTAATTTCTTCGTCACTTTGAAGTTCAATTTAATATATATATATATATATATGCTTAGTTGTTAAATAATTGATGTTTCAATTCAATAATTAAATTGTTTTTAAAGAAATTGAAAATAAGAAACCAAAAGTTACAATTTCTTGCCCACACTTGACCATAACTTGTAATCTAACCTAGCTATACATTTAATTTCAAGAATTAAATAAACCTATCGTGAAGCCTCTAATTGCTCAAACTTTATTAATTTCCCAACTATATGTTATTTATCAGCAAAGTATTGTCGCACCATTTATCACTAATATTATTATGGTAAAAATTAATACTCTTATTTTAAAAAAATTAATAGTTGCGTATCACTACAAAAAATATATATATACATAGAAAGTTTTCAATTAATATGACTATAATTCTTTTTTTAGTGTTGATTGTCAAAATTTTCTAGTTATATAGATAACTCCATTAATTAACTTACCGTCAAACATTTTGCCAACAAAAGTTTTTGTAAGTTAATTATTTATAGGTAATTTTTCATAGTCAAATTGCTTGTAGGTACGAATTATATTTTATAGGCAGATTATTTATAGATTCAGAAATAAAAGTATCAAATTATTTTATTAAATTCTTGATAATTAATATATATTTATTAAATAAAGTTGTGATTCGAGTTAGATATACTAACTTGCAAAATATATGAAATATGAATAAATCTCTTGTGTGCCTTGTAATTCAAGTGTATTTTAAAAGGTTATAACATTTATTACTGAAAATTTACATCATTAAAATTATACTTTTCAGTATTAATATGCGTAATTTTTCAGTAGTACTTTGTGTAATTTTTTAAAAATAAATTTAAATTGCACGATCTACATGGTGCATACGACATAAAATACTTCATTGTGAGAAATTAAATATTCAAATTTTGGGCATCTCACCGTCACCTCATTGAATGCATAAAATAAATCTCTCATAAATAAATCGTGTGGTAACTGTTTGCTGTTGGGAGGGTATTAGTTATAGAATTTATGAGAATTAATCAATCGACTACATTACATATTTCAAAGTATATTGTCTTTTCTTGATATTGTCGAAGTCAATTGCAACAATTAATTGTATGGCCGTATTGCTATAAATGTAACTAACTTTGTCGTAGGGGAATTTGTATTTTGGAATTTTACTATTTAAAAAAAATATTTTAAATAAAATAGCGTTATATGTTAAAATATATACCAAAAAAAAAAGGTGCAAATTATAAAAAAAAAAATTGCAAATTTTCATGAGACAGAGACTATTCAACAAAGGCTACACTATTGCTCAATATAAATTCAAATTGGAAACTAATCACACTCCAAAACAATTTGAAATAAATTGTATCATGAGCACATTGTTCCTCAAAATAAATGTACGGAATGATCAAGGGACGTTTGGTATGATAATTTTTCAATAGTAATGAGGATAATAATAATTATATAGTAATTATAGTAATAAGTGAAGACAAAAAAATACACACAATATTATTTTTCTCCTAAATAAGGTAATCAGTACCCTCTTTTGATTATCGCCTTCCTCAATCAATCCCTCGAGTCATAGCCAACAACTTTCTTTTTTGGCAACTTTTTTTCTAAATTAGAGTATAACACTAATGATGTAACCATTATGAAGACAAATAATCATTCAACATATGTAAGTGTAAAAAGGGAAAATAAAATTTTATTCTCATTGTAATTGAAGAATTTAAAACAAACATTCCCTAAGTCTATTATGTATTTAGGGGTGGCATACCGTATCATATCGTACCGTCCATATCGTATACCGTACCGAAATTTTTGGTATGCATTTTTGCATACCGATACCGTACCGAAATTTTATGTATACCGGATTTCGGTATATCAAAAATGCATACCGTATACTGTACCGAAAATTTCGGTATACAGTACCGTACCGATATATATCGATTTATACCGAAATACCGGTTCATACCGAAATCTGTATACCGCCCATACCGGTATATACCACCACACCGGTCCATACCGAAATAATTGAAGTATAATTTTAATTAAATAAAAATAAATTTAATATTAAATTAACAAAATGGTATATACAGGTATACCGAGATACCGAAATATTTTCGGTATATCGAAAATAATCGGTATACCGGAATATTTTCGGTATACCGGTATATACCGAAAATATTTTGGTATTTCGGTATATACCGGTATACTAAAAATTTTAAAATTCTATACCGATACCGTACCGAAATTTTCGATACGGTATGATACCATACCGATATTTTCGATATACTGAAATTTTCGATAAATTCAATATTTTTCGGTATGATAAGTACGGTATACCGGTAGGTAGATCAGATCGAATAGGCGAGTGGGAAGAGCGCATGAATCACTAATTCATGTTACTAAGCACATAAGAGACTTGAGTTAGCCTAATATAGCTCCGATTATCATAATAAGTTAATTGAGTGAAAAAATAATTATTTACATAATAAATATATTCAAGTACATTGACTTTAATTTTTTTTATAAAAACTCGATGTGAGATACATCATAAATAAACAAATGTATAATATCATACTCTTCAAGTGTAGTTCGTGAAATTACATCAATCAATTTATACAAGAAAAAATTATAAAATAGTTTACAAAATGATATTATTTATATAAATTAATTTTGTGTAAATAAATTTTTTTTTTAACTAGTATACAAATGATTTGTCGTAGAATGAAGGATGAAAATGGGGGTTGAGATTGAACTAAATTCGACATTAATGATAGTGAGAGTTTGTACTTTCAATTACGCTGGTGATGCGCCGTCCTGAGTTTGACTCCCTTCCCTTCCCTTGTCTTATTAATAATTTATTATCTATCACTATTCCCATACCCAGTTTTAGGTTTCACTTTCTTTTCAACCTTTAATATCCACCCATTTTTCATTATCATTTATACTACCACCGTTCCAAGTATTTCTTAAAAAAGGCCAGAGCACATATATTAAGAAAATATTAGAGTATGTAAGTGTGAAATTAAATAATAAAATATAAAAAGTATACTTTATTAACTTTTGTGAGTGTAAATTATTTCCTTTTTAAGGTGTGAAAAAAGAGTTGGGACGTCCGAAAGGGAAAAATAGAAAGAAAGAGTTGGGACTGAGGGAGTTTTTTTTTTTTCTGTTTGTGATGTGTGTCTAATTTATTCATTTGAAATTTATGTTCATGAAATTGAAATCAAATTGAAGTCTATACTAAAATAGTTCAAATGATTATTATTATTATTTTTTATATGGTGAAATTATAATTTAAATTATTTTTGACTTATAATAAATGAAAATTAAACCTAAATAGTGTCTGTTGAGTGAATCAAGAAATTATTTAAATTTAAGCTGACTCAATGGACACTGATTTAGGTTTAATTTTCAATTCTAATTGCTTATTTCTTTCATTATTTAACCTAAATAGTGACAGTTAAGTGAACCTCCATCCCAGGACTACTTTCATAGTTGTCCTGGGCACGTGAACCAAGAAAAAAATAAATATATGAGTGTAAAGTTAAATAATAAAATAAAAAAGTGTTCTTTATTGACTTTTGCGAGTGTAAAAAAATTTCTTTTTTAGGTGTGTGAAAATAGAATTGAGACATCCAAATAAGACAAATGTGAAATTAGTTTTGGGATGGAGGGAGTAATATTTTACATAATAATACAACTTATATTCTAAATCACTCATATTGATGAATTGATGATAGTTTTATATTTATTGAAGTATGCGAATATAAATATATTGAATTATAAAATTGTTGATATAGTATCAGACTATCAGTTAAATATTTTTTTTCAGGATATTCGAGCTAAAGTCGAGCTTTGGCGAGCCTAATCGAACTTGTTTTTCTTGCCGAGCCTAGCCTGCACTATTCGGGCTCGCTCGACTCGTTTAACAGCTCTAACCGCGCCCACATTTTCTTCTTTGCCAAAAGCCAAAAAAAAAAAAATCGAAACATTTGGATTTTCTAAAAATATTCCCACCATAGGGGATTAATACCAAAAGTCCCATAACTTTTTCACTTTTTTGATTTGGTCCCATAATTATGTGATGTTTCAATTTAGTCTCATAACAATTCAAATATAACCAAATTAGTCCCATAACTATATAATGTTTTAATTTAGTCCCATATAACAATTCAAATCTAACCAAATTAGTCCTAAATCGCCGGAAATGACATAAACGACGTCGTTTCACTCACGTGCCGTGTGAGCCAATTTCGCCGGAAAATATAACACGTGACCGGAAAGTGAGTAAAACGACATCGTTTTATGTCATTTCCGGCAATTTGGGACTAATTTGGTTAGATTTGAATTGTTATGGGACTAAATTGAAACATTACATAGTTATGGGATAAAATCGAAAAAGTGAAAAAGTTATGAGACGATTTTGGTATTAATCCCCCACCATAGAAGAAAGCAACTGTTAGGGTTATACTAAAAAGTATGCTTTTACTTTGTATAACTAAACTGAATCTTTGAGCTTTATTTGAAATAAATCTTTTATCAATGTGCTTTAGATAAATATGAGTGTTATTTATTTATTGCAATCCGTTCACATAATAGTACAAGTTACACTATAGATAAATGTGGTGATCCCCGGATAACTCACAGCAAGATCACATTATCAGTTTCTTGTAACAAATACTAAATTCACAACCTAGATGGGATTTGAACACCCCATTGGTAAACGGTTGATGTGTAGATCCCAGATTGGCTTATCTTGACCAAGGGATTGCACTAGTGCATGATGATGCATTGAAGAGGACCTACAGAGAGGTAATTCTTCTGTACTGATTTATGGGATGAAGAATTAGACCTTAGTGGTCGTTTATTTCTAAACTTCTGTCCCTTAAATAGGACTGTGTGTGATCCGTGCGTGGCACTTTAATTTGTTATGGGTAGAGAGTCAATAAGACTCAATACTTTGCATCTTGGGTGACGCCATTGAGAACATGACAGTTGCTAAGATTTAATACAAATGAACGTGTGCTTGGAGAGTCTTGCATGATTAGTCCCCTTGGTGGGCTCTAAATGTTCGTCATACTAAATCTTGCAAGTGGAATTTGTTTCCGGTATGATGATAAAGAAGAGTTGTCCTCACTCCAAGGATAAGATGTTAAATTAATTAAAGCGTTCAGTGGCTTGATTAATTAACGGACAAGAGAATCTTAAACACAGGAAATAATGACCGGGAGCCATATGATTGTAATATTGGTTAAGATGAATAGTGCAACATTAATCCTATAGTGGAGTGAGACTAATGTTAATGGGTTGAATGACATTGGGCTTAATGTTAGAATTCAAGGCTCATTGGGAGGTCCAATCTTAATTCTCCTAAAGGTCCCTCAAGTAGCCCAATTAAATGTCCAACAATGAATAAGGTGATTAAAATAAAAGAAATATTTTGGGCCCAAATTAGTTTGTATTTTTCAAAAATTAATACATAAATATTAATGAGAGATTTTATGAAAAATAGATATGTATCTTGGATACAAGAATATCTAATAAAATCAAGGTCTCATTAAATTAATGTAAGGAAATTTTCGAAAATTCTTGTATGAAAAATATCAAGAATTGAATATTTAGTATTCAAGATTATCAAGATTATAATATTTAATATTCATAATAATCAAGATTTGAAATATTAGATATTCAAGATATTCAAGATCTTGTATTCTCATTATAAATATGAGATGATGCAAGACTTCATATTGATTAATATAAGACAGCAATTTTCAAAAATTGCAGGAGTCTTGGGCAACAAATATTTTTCTTTCCTTGTGTTGTGATTATTCGTGTGGCCTCCCACCGGGTGTACGAATAAGGACAAAGGAATACTTGAGAATGCTTGTTGGGTTAATCAAGTTGAGGGTTTCAAGAAGGACGCATTTGATCTCAATCAATGCTACTCAGCTCTAAGACATCTCAAGAGGACG
The DNA here is from genome assembly GCA_026898435.1 of Prunella vulgaris. Taxonomy (NCBI): domain Eukaryota; kingdom Viridiplantae; phylum Streptophyta; class Magnoliopsida; order Lamiales; family Lamiaceae; genus Prunella; species Prunella vulgaris. The sequence goes on from JAPKLY010000042.1 coordinate 687,032, forward strand.
CATTTTGTCTCAGAAAGTGTCTTTCACCAAGGGAACAAATGACGCCTTTTGTCTCAGAAACTGTCTTTTCTCCAAGAGGTATAATTCACTAAATCCCTTAGTTCCGCATGTTTAGGGCTTTACGTGATATTATTTGTTCATATGTCTTGCATGCAAAACCTGTTGTTGGGTATACAATTATTTGATTTAATTATGTTTAAATCATGATATTAATTGTAGGCTTAAATTTGTATTTAGCGTAAATCCCGAATAGATCCGCGTTTAATTCCCCAACAGCGACATCACCACTCTTGCAATTTTTTTAAAAAGATTTTTTGTTTAATTTCAAATTTTAGTTATTATTAAACTATTTTTAATTTAAATCTTTTAAAATCAAAATTTACGATTTTTAAATTTTACTTTTATAAAATCCAAACTGACGTGAAGCCATAAACTTAACTAGCACGTAACATTCATGTAATTCAATATTTAGTATATAAACTACTTTAAATTATATGACAAAAGAAAGAAAAAAAACAATAAACCTAGTTTAATTTTTATAGGATCAGGAAGAATTTTGGTAATTAATATTGAATTTACGTATCTTATAAAAAATTATATTTTTATAAAATACATACACAAAAAGGAAGATTTTTTTCTCTAAAATACATAATTATTCTAAGATACACAAAAAGAAAATAATATTATGTATCTTATAAGCTATTTCAGTTTATTTAAAATAGTTTATTTAAATAGTTAATATTTAAAAGTAACATTTTATAATCTCTTAAAATAAATTATAAGATGTTAGAATTTATAAAATCTTTACAATAAATTTAGCCAAATACTTTCTGAGTTTGTTTATTTATACTTTTTTATTTGCACAATATGAGTGAGTGTCTTAATTTATAAAATCTTTATGTAGAGTTTATAAAATCTTTACAATAAATTTAGCCACTTGGCAATGATCCGATAAGTAACCCTCTGTACCCGACCCATTTCAAAAATATTTTAAAATTTATAGGACCAAAATTAAAATGAACAACAATGATGACTAAAATTAAATTGATGTCAAGTAACAAAGCTCCAAAATTGTAATCCTCAGTTTAAAATAGAAACGATACTAATGACTTATAAGAAGTTGATGCATGAAACATCCTCACTGAAAATTAAGTTGTCAAACCATACGTGAGGGTGCATCATTTGAAGGTGGATTTGCTATTGAGAATAGTGAGGGTGTGTTTTGTTTAATGGATAAACTAATCTATCCCGCAAAAAACATACATGTTTCGACGGGATAGATTAATTTATCCATAAAACAAAACACACCCTAATCTATAGATGAACGTTTGGCCAATTGCACGGTGAAACTGGCCAATAATAATCAAAACCAGAACTGCATTTTGCACACTATGCAAAAGCATGAGCTCAAAAATCGACTTGAGCTAAATTTGCATATGAACCATTGGATATATTGATCTGATATTTATGTAGCAAATCATTCATGGATGAATGTGTATATAAATTTACAATCTTTTTCTCATTTGAACTAAAATTATAGCGATTTAGGCTGATTTTCAAATCTACTTTCACAGTCTCTCATACTGCATTAACAATAACTAACAAGGATTGAATAACATTTTCTAATCAAAACTTCGTGTGAAAAGTTATGGTTTAAGCATTTAGGTCCCAAAAGGGCTCCAACAGTATTATTAGGTAAGTCATGAGTTTTACCCACATTATAATTTAAAACACCCACAACAATAAAAAACTTGGACTATATTTGCCATTAATGCACATAATGCAAAATTATTATAATTAAAACTGAAAATTTTACCCCTTGAGGACCATTAGTTCCTCTACCGATGCTCGGAGATCAGAGCTGCTGCATCCTTGGGAGACTCTGACAACATTAGGGCTGTCTGTGCATATAACATCCGTGAGCGGGTAATTCCGGTTAGCATGGAGTCGGCTACTCGAGCTGCTGCAAAGTCCAGTCAGCACTACAGACTTGTGGACACCACCAAGCAATCCTTCATAGTCGGTGTCCCCACTTTCTCCGACGAAGACCACCACTTTCGATAAGTCCATACCCCAACGGAGATATAAATATCTGAAGAATTAAGGTTTTTTGTGAGATCTCTTGCTTCTATGACTAGGAAAATGTACAAAATGCAAGTATAATCACTAATACAAGACTTGTGCTTCTTACATGAATTAACTACACACTCAAATAATCATCACTAGAATATAAACAAATGATGTAACTAGTTAGTTTATATTTCATAATCAAATGGTTGAGACATGAGAGTAAAACATATTCTTCAGTTCGTGTATGTGCTTCCATTAGCCTATGCTAAACAAATACTCCCTCCGTTCCACTATAAATTGCTCATTTTGCCATTTTCGTCCGTCCCACTATATGTTGCTCATTTGCTTTTTAACATTTTTTGGAAACTACTATTCATTTCTTTATTATTATTTTCAATATTTTTTACACTATTTCCATTACTTTTTCACTTTTCTCCATCACATCACTTATACTTTTTCCATCACATCACTTATATTTTTCACTTTTACCTTAATTTGTATGCTCAAAAGCAATGAGCAACTTATACCGGGATGGAGGGAGTAACAATCAACTGCATCACAAAAGCACTCCCGAAGGATTGTTCTTGGGGTGATGCTTCAACAATTGCTTTTATGTACACTGTTTCATCTAATTGTCCGTGACCTCCCTTTGGTCAAACCACTTAATTTCAAAACGGGGTAATCTGCTTTCACAAAAGATAATGGTGCATACATATGGTTGGCATTAAACTGTAATTTTATTCTTATATAGAGAGAGGGGGCCTCCAAGGAGATGGAGATAAGTCAAAGAGATGAGGTTATGGTGCCTCAGTCACTGTGATAAACTTACATATTAGTCTAAGGTAAATTATGCTATGTTGGTAACAATATGTGTTCGAGTTTGATGAGGTTTTAGAGTTACGGCCCAACTTTGAATATAAATATTCATCTGATTCATTGTATTGTGTGTCTCAAAAAAAATAGTAAATCTTCAGGTTTGGTAGTAACCCCAGACATAGTTAATTCTGACGTACTAGGTCAACAAGTTCGTGAGTTTGTTTTGTTTTCCTTTTCCCTGTTTTCTCTCCATAATTGCAAAGTCATTCCTAACCGAAGAAAAAGCCCCAAAACAATAACCCTCTCGATTCAACTAAACTTCACATTGGAGTTCTTTTATATAACAACAAAAATGACGAATATTATAATACATCAAATAAAGAATGAAAGAAAGCCAGATACTGATAAGCGACTTTTTGGATATACCGAAACATGGGAGGAAATTGAATATAGCTAAAATGACAAATAAGTTACAACAAGAAAATTTAACTCTAAACCAACACTTAAATAGAATCAATGTGTACCTGAGAGCTTGAGAACGAGATGCCAAAACTGGAATTACATTAATCTTACTTCCATTTTGACAATAAATAACATGACAACGCAGTGCCTGAATTCTCATCTGCTTTCTTACTTCCTTAACAGGGGGAATCTGCAAAATAAATAAAGTTGTCAAATTACATGATAATAGCTATAGCCATGTGTACAGTAGAACAGAAATACAGAAAAATATGTAAATGGATAATGAGCCTAGTTTTGGACCTCAACACAACTTCATACAGAAGATATAGAAAAATCAGTAGAATGAGACTGGTTTACCATTTCAGGCTTATGAACTTTAAAAGAGTAGCAGTAATCAGCTGAAGTTTCTTCGTCTTCAACAACAACATGTTCTTCCTTCTCTCCTTTCTTATCTGTTACAGAAGCTGCCCACCGTGATAAAGTCCTTCTCAAACCTTCACCACCCCAGTGGAACTCAATATGTGAATGATAATATAAGTCCACCACAAATGGGTTATCTTCTGAGTGAAGAGAAGAATAATAAAGATCACCACCACTATTGCAAATGAATGCATCGAAGTCAGTAGGCTTCAGTCCTTCAGAAATCAGAAAAGAACGTATTTCTCTAACGTTAAACGATGTCGCCAATATAAATCCAACTGATCCTTCATTCCTTTCCATCTCTAAGGACTCAAAAATCTTTCTAACACTTTCAGAAAGTCCAGCACTTGCATCACAGTCCACAGCGATCACAAAAATGTGTTTCCTCCTCCTCAGTGCTGGGAATTTACCAACATTAGAGTTCTCATCTGTTTTATGTGCACCCTTTGTGGCACCCTTAGACCATGTTAACATAGCATTTTCTATCTTACTTTTTCTATCTTCAAATTCTAAGGAACTATCGATGTTCTCTCGACCATCAAAGGAGAACTTCAAGTTCAATGATATATCCTGTATGTCGCGCAAGGAGTCACTCGGTGATTCTGTTTCAGAATTTTCATCATCATCATCGTCGTTGTTGTCATTCCGTAGCCAACCAGGTTGCCTTGGTTTGCAGCTGGCAATTTTAGAGAGATAAGTTTTGCAATGTTCTGGCCACGAAAAAAGGTGAATATTTTTCAATCCATTTGCTCTACACTTGGCCCAGAGATGTTTATCAGCTACCAGCTTCAAAAGAGCATTGGCAATAGAATGCTCATCATGGGGATCAACAAGGAGACCATTGTCTAATACCTATGATCAACATCAAAAGAACCAACTTACATATGATCTCCAGGTGACATATAACATCACTAAACAACATTAGGAGAAAAGGAAAGTACCCTGTGTATGTCAACAGGGCCACCATTTTTTGTGGCAACGATAGGCAGACCATGTGCTGCAGCCTGTTAATGCAGTGAAGTCATATTGACGACTAGCACGATGTTGTACACGTTAAAGGGATAAATACATATGTAGCTAGAAGGATACCTCAATCAGCGTAAGCCCAAAGGGCTCAATAAAAGCTGGATTTATGAATACGCCCTGTAAAAGAAAATAACAAGCTTAGGCTCTAAATCAAATATTTTCTTTATCAATACACAAAAATAAAGGGTATGGGGCCAAATAATGTGTCCATGGAGGCACCAAGGGAATATGAAACACAAATGTCAAAACAAGCTCCACATAATATTCAAAAATTGTTTTCATGCTTTCACATTTTAAAATATTATTTAAAAAAGAATGAGATCTAAGCTCCAAGTCCAAAAGAAAAAGGACTCATTTTCAAATCTCACTTGGAAGGACCAGTAAGAGTTTCTAATTTCCAATTATCCCAAATCTATAAACCACAAATGAATTCACAGGCTTTTGAAATGTACAACGACAACTATCATAATGTTCTTTTAGAGTATATTTTGAAGGACAAAATGCTTTTTTTGGAAAATAAACTTCTCATAGAGGCTACAGAATGTGGTGCAAAGAAGTTCATCCAGCACTAGCTGATGGCTAATCGGTGGGTTTCCCATGTACAATCCACCAAGTTTTGCCTAGGACTCATCCAACAGAGTCGAAGCTTAAGATGAGGGAAATTTTGTGAAGTTGAGGGTCCAATAGTGGTAGAACTCAGAAAAATGTATCATGAAGTGCAACCAAACCCCATTACTGATCGACGCGAGACCGAACCACCATGGAGTGTTTTAATCTCCTACATCACTAAAATTAACCAACTAAGGGGGTGCTTGTTTCGAATTCTCCATTAGGAAAGGGAATGAAAATTTATTTTCTCTTACCTTTAGATATATTGAATGAATGTTTGTCTCCATGGTGATTATATAACTAGTGTTATGCTCAAATTTTGAAAATAAAAAGGACTAAAAAGAAAGTTGCTGGTTGTGGCATGGGAGAACGATTGAGGAGGATGATCATAAGAAAGGAGAAGGGTAATCAAATGGGGTAATAATTACCTTTCTTTAGGAAGGAATTGGTGTTGGGAACATCTTTTATTCTCCTTAACCACTATAATTACCATATATTTATGTTTCTTCTCATTGCAATTAAAGAATTGTCAAACCAAGCGCCAACTAAAAGTTAGTAGATAAAAAATTGCAATAAAATAATATCATATTATTATGTTCATATGTTAAATGAATACATTTCTCTGCTAATTGAGACCCGATCTACTTTCCACAAAAAGATATCCACTTTGTAGAAATAATTGTTTGATGAACATACATACAATCAGACCTTAATCCAGCAGGTCAAGAATTTCTATAAAAAGTGTTTAGTCAGAAAGCTAAACAAATTTTGTAATACTTGTTTAGCTTGGCTAACCAGCTCAAAACTAGAGATACATAGAGGTACCTTGGTCTTTGCAGCTAAACGATAGATATCAGGAACATCAGATTGCTTGTGATGTTTAGGATATGCCACTTGCCCATAGAGATCATACTTATCAACCAGCTTAAGAATAGACATAAGCACAGAAGCATTTGTGCCTGACATTTCATCAATATTGTCGCGAGTGCCCATTATTAAAGTCTGCAAAACACTTCCCGTCAAAAAGAAAAAAAAAAGTCTGCAAAACTCAAAAGAAACAAGCAACAGTCCTACATGAAAGCAAAATTCCACATGATGTCTAAGAAAGCAAGCACTCATCCAATATACATAATCATGTTTTATTACTCACAAGATTAGCAAGCTCCCTTAGAGGGCGACATTCACCAAATGCTTTAACCAAGGTTGTAAGATTCTTCTTCGGATCTGGCCTGGCAAGTGCAAGAATCATGGGCTTCCTTGGATTTGAGAAGAAGCGCATTATCTGTGTATACAATAAACATAATTATAGTTTCCAGTGCATTTTCTATTAGACAGTTCCCTGGACTTTGAAATAATTAAAAGCAGGTGACAGGGGCCAATATATTTCACAAACAGTTGACAGTAAAATCTGTAAATGGATCTTGCATTATTGCTGATTGGGTGCACAATGTTTAACCTCTGCCCAAATTGGTGGATCTGCAGACTTCCCATCTTCATTTGGTTCAGGGTCACTCTCCATGTCTCCATCATGCGGAACTATGTGATGAAATTCCATCCCAGGTGGAATTACCTGCAAGAAGAAACTCATGCACTTAGTGAAACAACAATAATTGCATCATAACTGCACTGGAACAGATTAACGAAGTTTAATATCAGCAAGTAATGTGAGAACAGCAACATGTAAGAGAATAACTACAAAAAGCTAATAGAAATTTATCAAGAGCTCAATTAGCAGAGATTTTTTCATGATTGAAGTCAAACTTGACAATTGGCAATGCAGCAAACTAGTAAACTGAAAGAAAAATATATATCCATTTTCCAGATAGGACACTTAATTACGAGATGGTGAAATCTCAAAGCTACAAAGCAATTTCTTTCATTTTTCCTTAATAATAGGAGAAGTAACTCTCTATCAGAGAGTGCAAAATCTTCTTTGGCAGTTTTGTCAAGAATAAGCCACATTGAGCTTTCCAGAAAGTTCTTATAAAAGTGTGCAAAGGTTTGAAGTTGCACAGATAGATAACAACCTCCTGTACCTACACAACATGTTCTAACTGGAAATGATTATCAACTGAATTAATAGGCATCCTTAATCCCAGGCATACAATTTCAGAAAGCATTGACAATATTATAACTTTGTGTCTAAGATAGTAAAATGTACTTACAACCATGCGAGGCATGAACCTGCCATAGCAGCTAACATTACGTTTAATCCTAGCACGCAGTTTGCGTTCTAATATCGGGTCAAATCCATCATACAAGCGCCACTGCTCGTCTATCTCCTGTCTTGTGCTAGTAATAACTATTTCAGAGGAATCAAGGGATAACTCCTCTGCCTCAATTCTTCGCATTATTTTGTATGTATCATTAATCTCATCCCTTGACAATCGGCCTTGTCTCAGAAGTTGTTCCAGCTTATCACGACCCAAGGAATGGCCAGTGAAAAGCATGGGAACATTCAGCGCACCAGATAAAAGAGCAGCAGAGTCTCCTGCATCTGCATAGTGCCCATGAATAGCAACAGGCCAGACTGGATGCCCATTACCAATTTGCTCACCAAGAACTTTTGACATCTGTAAAATATGATTAAGAGCACCATCAACAAATTCAGGGATGTGTGGCCATAGTTGTTCTTTTGGAACATATTTATCTTTTGGCCCAAAGGGGATGCGAATTATATAAGCACCACTACTCTCTCCCATCTCATTCATCAAGCCTTCAGAGTTTTGTGGAGGCAGCATCTCTGTGGGTTCACCATAACTCCAGTCTACTTCCGGCGAAGATACTTGTCTAGTAAGTAAATCAACACGATATACGCCAGGCATCGAACCTAAAGCTCTCGCTAGTTCAACGACATACTTCACCTGAAGAAAAATTTAAAGGAAGTCATCTTTATCAATGAAAAGAAGTATATCATGGATCAAGTGACAAGCTTGGCCTAATGTTAATCGAGCATTAACTTGAAGTCATACAGGACAAGGATTATAGCTTTAACAAATAAAAATGAGATAAATGTTTGGCAGAATCAGCTCCTACCTGGCCGCCAGTATCAGAATCACGACCAAGCTCCATGTTTTCACCACGTATTAGACCATGAAGGCTGCAAAAGAATAGCATCAACAAAGCATGTAATTATATTTTCAATGCCTTTTAAAATCATTAACTTTTGAAGAGGCATCAAGCTCAAATATCCTGCAAGCTTGTATCCTGAAATGTGTTGGTTCAACGGTTTTGGTTGATTAAGATGTAACATGTTGTTAGAAGAAGATTGATATGTTAAATTTTACCAGAAGCAAGTGTACTGCTGGGATTTAAACTGATGAGTGAAAGTAGCACAATTATTTCATCTCTTGTCATCAATATCAATTCTTTATTGCACCATCGTAATTCAAATGAACATTACCTCATACCTAATCAATACTATGTACAACTTCTTGCCCTTTTGTTGAGTAGCCCAGGCCTCCATAGCATCAATTGAACTGATTCTAGGCAAGCGACCTCTATTGCTTTCACTTTGTGATGTAAGATCAACAACTACATCTCCTTTCTCCCCCTCAGATAGGTCCTCAGACATATCAGCAACCGCTTCTCTGCGACCTCTTTCACGTTCAAGACGGCGTTTGGCCATCCTCTGCGCCTGCTCCCCCTCGAGCTAAATACACTAGAAATTGTCAGACAGAGTATTGATGGACTGCTAGAAATTTTGCTATTAAAAAAGAAAAACATGCATACTCCACATGTATAAGAATTTGATGATTTTGCTGTATGGTAGTATTTATAAGAAAATTTAAGCCATAAATGAGAACAAATAAACCAAACATGGAGCTAAAGAATCCTAGATATCAGCAAGAACTAATTATGGGAGCCTCTCAAGTACTACATCAGAGATTCTACACCACCTCAAATAGAATTTTGTTTTGGAACAATTGGTAATATATATGCGGGGAAGTTTCAGGATCCAATTACAATATAAAGAGACAGAATCCACAGGAAAGCTTGGGCCCTATAGTTTTAAGTTAATGAATGCCTGTTGCACTCACAGAAGAATAGTAGAACTCAAAAAAATTATATAGTAAAAAATTCAAAATTTCAGTGAGAAGAACCAACTTCATGTCAAGAGTTTTAAGATGCAGTGCAATTTCAAGTGTATTCAGCTTATTCAATTGCTGCTCACCAAAAAGACCAAAAAATCTTAATACTTATGACTGTCGGCCAGATCAGGATCTGGGCAGCGACACCTGAAGATAGGTTATAAAATAAATGAGCTAATGGAAGACAAAACTGATGTTTTCATTTCTTCCACATCATCACCAGTTTTACAGCAGAATTTCAGCAAAAGGCAAACACTATTTCAATTTTCAACTCCCCTTTAATTACTCTGATATATACATTTTGTCCAGATTCCAGTGTAGTTAGATACTGAGATGTTTCAAACCAATATAAAAATGTCACCTCACACTCTTGCCCCCGATTTCTGAATTTGCATGAGTTTCATAAGCAGGAAGGTACCAACAACTACTAACAATTCCAGAGAACTTGATCCAATAGCTTTCAAAAAAATCTTAATCCACCAAACATTTAAAAATAAAAAAAATCAAATCAGCTTTTACACACTCAACTTACGGCCAGCACACAACCTCAAGCATTAGTGCACGCATAAATACATTTAATCAAAACCTAAAATCCTCCAACCAAATCAAATATCTAAAAAACAAAAAACCTGTTTCTTCTGGCGAGCCAAATTCCAAATCCGCCAGCACATATTCTCAAGCCTCGTGTTCCTCTCCTGCGGACTCCGCGTCGCCTGTGCCTGCAATTCACATTCACCACATGCATCACACAGCAAGGTGAGAGAGAAACTCGAATACGCATGCGCACAAACGAAACAGAGCGGAAAAACGTACTCGAATCCATGAGCGATGAAGGTCGCTTTCATCAAATCCTGTAATCACTTCCTCCACGAAGTATCTGGTAGGGCTAAACCTTCCCCTCTCTCGCAGAAGCAGAGACGACTTCTTCGCTTCGTCGATGCCAGGGCCAACATCCAGAATCGCCTCCAGGTAGCTGTTTATCCAATCGTTTCCCGCCATTGATCTTGTACTTCTGCGCCTCTGTGTGTGTGAAAGTGTGCCGGGAATTTAGTAGGATCAGTACGTGTTAGCACTCGAGAGTGTTGAGAGAGAGAGAGAGAGAGAGAGAGAGATGTTTCTGGAGGTGGTGATTACAGGGAGGGAATTAAAGAAAAATTGAAGAGAGAGATTCTGGGAATGTTTATTATTAGTAGTAGGAATTTATGCGAGTATATAGGCAAGTTTTTTTTTTTTTTTTTTTTAACGTAAGTATGATATGCACCATTTATATCGTGCAATTCAAGTGTATTTTTAAAAAGTTATACAATTTATTATTGAAAAGTTGTATAAATTATTACTGAAAAATTTTATTATAAAAAATATATTTTTCAGTAATAACATGTGTAATTTTTCAGTAGTATTTTGTGTAATTTTTAAAAAATGAACTTGAGTTGCACGGTGTAATTGGTGCATACAAGACTAATTCTTAAAAAAAAGTAGTCAATTAATAAAGTTTAAATTGATTATATTAATAAGTATGTATTTATTATTAAAAAATTAAATTATTAATTATTTTTACTATACAAAGTATGAGTCAATATTTAAATTTATACATAATTTTAATTATTTTTAAATAGTACGTATGTGTGCAATATTTTTAAAAAAATTAGAATTAAATTTTGAAAAATTACAAAATGGTTCACAAAATTTATACTAATTATAAATTAATTCTGTTAAAAAAATACATTTTTGTGCAAGAAAAAAATTATACTTCTGTGCAAATATTTTTTTTATCAGGAAATAACATATTTTATTAAAAAATTGCCCAAAGAACAAGGAGCTCATGAGCACTTCTTTACAAATATTATAAATTAATTTATAAATATAATTTTTTTTTTTTGAACCAATAGATAAAAACTCTTAAATTATCATTAAATTTGAAAATTTATTGAATTGGTTCACATAAATAGTATAGCAAATTTTGTGTGCGATTGGATTTTTATCCAGTTTCAATTTAATTTTAGTTATGTTTAGAATTATGTTAAAATTAAATTCGAAATTGAATGAAAATTGCATTAATTGCAATTCGTGAATATAAGAATAACTCAGATAGCATTAATGTTTTACTATAATTTTTTTTATCAGAAATGTTTTACTTTAATAATATTATGTAGTGTTATTATTTAACTTAATATGAACAAATAAGTAGTATTATTTTTATTAAAAAATTGTTCATATGTTATATAGAAAAATTCGGATATACATGAACGATATTAGTATATATTGAAGTTTTAATTATTCAATTCATTAACGATATCCATATATATAATTGCATATTAATTATTTGTACTAAAATATGATATACTATTTCATAGCGAAAATTACATATAGAATTTTATTTTGAAATTGTATTAGAGAATTTTTCAGACGTAGTGAAATATTGATATTTTCAGTTAATCGCTGTATATAAAAAATTAAAATACTATCAAATATTTTTATACTTAATTTTTTTCTTATTGAAAATTTTCGATATTATGTCGTAAATTTTGGTATATGAAAGATTTCATTGTTTTAGAAGAAATTCGGTATGGTAAGTAGATTATATGGGATGAGTAAGTTTTCTGTGCACCAATTACACGGTGCAACTCAAGTTCATTTTTAAAAAGTAACACAATTTATTACTGAAAAATTGCTCAAATTATTACTGAAAAGTTACACTATAAAAGATACACTTTTCAATAATAATATGTGTAATTTTCCAATAATATTTTGTATAATTTTTAAAAAATGAACTTGAGTTACACCGTGTATTGATGCATACAAGACTAATCCATATGGGAAGTTTCGATAATAGCTTAACCCTTCATTAAATAATTCAAATTCTCACCTAATAATCACTCGCCCCGAGTTTAGCATGTGAATTTTTATCAATTAGCCAATTAGGTAAAGTATTATGTTAATTTTCTTTAGTATTGTATACATTAAGTGCATCATGCAATTTAAGTTTATTTTTAAAAAATTACACAAAACACTATTGAAAAGTTACAAATATTATTACTGAAAAGTATATTTTTAATGATGTAACTTTTCAATAATAATTTGTGTAACTTTTCAGTAATAAATAATATAACTTTTTAAAAATACACTTGAATTGCACGGTGCACCTGGTGCTAGGGGTGAAGGAAATATCGAAAATATCGATATACCGCACTTATCGTATCGAAAAATATCAAATTTATCGAAATTTTTGGTATACCAAAATTTTCGGTACGGTATGGTATCGTATCTAAAATTTTGATACGATAACGGTATATAAATATAGATATTACGGTATACCGCGATATACCGAAATATTTTCAGTATATTCAAATATTTCGGTATATCGCGATATACCAAAAATTTCATATTGAAAATATTTCGGTATACCAAAAATATTTCGGTATGCCGAAAAATCAAAATTTTCGGTGTACCAAAAATATAAAAAATTTCGGTATACCGTTGTCATACCGAAATTTCGGTATACCGAAATTTTCGGTATGAAAACGGTATGAGTTTTTTCGGTATATCGAAATTTTCGGTATGACAACGGTATGATATTTTTCTATATTAAAAATTTCGGTACGGCAACGGTATGACGAAATTTTTTTCGATATGTCTTACCGTCCACCCCTACCTGGTGCACAAGAGACTTACTTATGTTAATTATATTATAGAAAATTTTATAGTGAACAATATTTTAAATATTTTAAAATTTGATTATTATATACATAAATAACATTAAGTAATATATATGAACTAACATCATATTATATATGAATTGACAACACACTATATATGAATTAACATTATAGGTAGCATATTACAGTAAATGAACTAAAATCACATTGTATTAAATTATGAGTATTATTCACACAATGTCCACCCTATGAACTAAGTCTCTTGTGCACAAAAAATATCGTACAATTCAAATGTATTTTTTAGAAACTATCACTTAAAGTTATATCCACTAATATTGAAAAGTTGTCCCTTTTTTTAACAAGAGACAACTTTTCAATAAAAGTTATATCTACTAATATTAAATAATATATCTGAGTTGTGCATGCATATGATGTATACAAACTACGTTTTTTTTTAATATACCTATTTATAATAGAACCATAAGGGTTTGTTTGGTTATGGGTGGTGGTGGATAAAATGTGGATGAAGATGGCTATGGCGATGGAAAAATGTGGATATGAATAATCATGTGAATAATAAAATGGTGTTTGTTTAAGAATGTAGAAGTAAGGTTGGATAAAACTTTATGTTAAATCAATATAATGTTGGGTGCAAAGAAAGTGAAATAAAGATCAGATGAGCAAGTACTGCTGATTAACTGAACATTATACTATCAGCTGAGGAAGTCAGCTAATAGGTCTGCTGATGGTCATCTGATGGGGTCAGCCAAGATCATCTGGAAGTATACTGAAAGTCATTTGGTATATCAGTGGAGTCAGCTGAGGTGTCAGGATGATTGGTCAGGACGGCAATCAGGATGACTGGTCAGGATGGTTGGTCAGGTCAGGATGATGGACAAGCTGGTTAAGTCAGCTGATGAAGGTCTACTGATGATATCAGCTGATAAAGGTCTACTCATGATATCAGCTGAGTACTCAGACTCAGCTGAGGACATATCACATCAGCAAACAAGACAAGAAAAGGGGTACACTGACTCTAAGTCAGGAATTAAACCAAGAATCAGTTACGAAGCTGTTTAAACTTTCAAGTTGGACAACTGGCAATCAGTTTAACATAATCAAAACTGAAAACCGTTGGGCTCTGATCATTATCATTTTCGGTTGCAACTGCAGCAGTTTCTTGTTAGGTGGTTACGATCACTAGCATTAATTAGGGTTTCCATACTCCTATATATATATATGCATCTATGTATAGGATATGATATATGAGAGAGAAACACAGAGAATACTTAGAGATAGATCCTAAACACTTGTAATCTGTATCATCTTCCATTGATTAGTGAGAGAGGTGCCCTCATCCGTGGACGTAGATCATTTCTGATAGAACCACGTAAATCTTAGTGTTCTTCAATTTCATTATTCCAATTGATTTCAAACAATCATTGTTGACTCAACAATGTTGTATTATTTTATTATTGTTGGTAAAATAAAAGTAGAAGAGAGAATAAATAGATAAAATAAAAATAGGAGATATAATAGCCTAATAGGTATATGGATGAAAATGTGATGTGATTATATGAAAATTTGTGAAAATAAATATATAAGTGTATAATAGGTATGAATGTGTATTTGAATGAGAATGAAATGTGCCCTCCAAAATTGGATGGAATAGAGGATGCTCCATCTCCATCCGGATGGATCAATCCCTAACCAAACAAACCCTAATTGTTTTTGTATGTTTTAGACTTTTGCCCAGAGTAAACAAGACTGTGACTCTCTTAATGTATTCTTTTTATATTATTGCACAAAATAAATATTTAAAATAATAAAAAAAGAAATAATAGGAATATAACATTGTGATATATGAAACATTTTGTATTGTTCTTGATGTAATGATCAATTGAATAAAGATCATCTCATATACAGTAATCGGTAGATGAGAAATAGGTGAGATAAGGGGATTTTAATATTTTAACTCAGTTGTTTATTAGGCAGTATTAAAACTCTCTGATCTGTTATTGTTCAACGGGTCAAAAGTTCTAATACAAGTTTTATAGTATTTTCATTATTCTGTGTGTAATGAATGACACGCCATAGGTATAACAAGATCAGACAAAAGCCACGATTTCAAAGTCATGAAATCAAGTGGATGAACAATAATCTTTTCCCTTTGCTCGTTCAAATGAACAATAATATTTAATACTACACATTAATAAAAATATTGCAGTAGAATGATAAGACGATAGGTATTTGACTTTAAGTAGGGGTGTGTAATTCCAGCCCTCCAGCAATCAAGTATCATACCATCTGACATGCTGCTGCTCAATTATCACACTACTGTGCAATTAACGGACGTTTGTAAAACGTGACTGCAGGTCACATTTTTGCTTAAAAACGTAAACATCCCAAGTTTCACATTAGTTTTATAATCGAAAATAAAAAATACAATATTTATAAAAAAAACCTGAGAATTTCCCCCCTCTGCTCAATAAATCTTTATAAAGTTATATTGTTTTTTTTTTTTTAAGAGTAATGACTGTTAAATACTTTAAAAAATTATTTATTACAGTTATATTCATATAATTTTCTGATTTCCATTTTAGGCTAAGTTACTCATTTATTTTTTGCAAGCTAATAATTATTATCTTGATAGATTGATTCATGTTATTTAATTATACAAGTTATTTTATTTGAACGAATTTATAATATTTATTAAATAAAAAATTAATTTTATTAATATAATTGATTATCTTATACAATACGCATGAATTTATAAATTATAATATCAAATATTAATCCTCCTAGATACTATTTACGTTGTCCAAAAAGATATTGCATAATTCACTATTCAACGCTAAAAAAGACCTATGAATTGTATCTCATTCCACTAATAATTGTACAAGTAGACATTTTTATTTTGTTTATTTACTTAAATTGAACAATATGCTCTCATAAAAAAACTATCTAACTATTTAAGTACTATAAGTCAAGTCTCATACATAAATTCTTAAAAAATCAATTATACAATGTCTTTTGAAATAGAATAATAGCGAGTTAAGTTTGATGGTGTATCATAATTTGAGTGATTTACTTATAAATTTTAATGTGTAAATTAATTATTATTAATAATAATATGAGTCTTTATACCAAATGAAAAATCTTAACTAAAATTAAATTAAAATAAATTACTTTATTATTTTGGCTACTCTTTTTTATATTATTTTCACTCATATATATATATATATACACACATATTTTAATTTGTAAAGCATATAATCATTAGATATTTTTCAAATTCTTGTTAGGAGTACCTTTTTTTTTGGAAAAGAAAATATTTTTATCAATAATTAAAATATTTAACATTTATTTTTATCAGTATTTTTAACTTAAAATTTATTTAAAATAAAATTTTATAAAATAAAACTTTAAAATTATAAAAAAAAAAAAATTATAATAGACTTCATTATTATATATTTTAAAAATATTATATTTTTTAAATCAATGTCTAAATGCCAAAAAAAAGAACTCTTAATATAAATTGTTGTCTTGTAATTAAAACCTTTTTAAACCTATGTGCCATATGTAAATGTCCAAAAAGATATTAGTATAAATTGTTGTCTTGTTATTTAATTACTTGATCATCAAAGGAATAAATAAGATCATCATTTTAGATGGACAAAAAAACAGAGTGCACATGAAGAAACATTTTATTGAATCCTCAAAGGTGAAAGTGCCAATGTGAAGGGACACATGCAAGAAAACAACAGAACATGCTTGTTGCATTTTTAAACACCATGTCCCATCACCACTAATTATCTTAATTTTCTTTCCCTTTTGAAGATTCTCCTGCAATATGCTCATGTTTAACGTGTCACTAATACATTCGTTCAAGTTCTCGATGTCCCGCAAATCAAGCATTCTTCGTCCCATAATTATTTACACATTGTGCGATTTAAAATTATCTTCACATTTTAAAAAGAAAAATCTTCCATAAACTAATTTCTCATAGTATTCACATATTTCATTCTTCCCACAAAAATAATATTCTCTCTGTTTAACAGGAATTTGCACACTTTCCTTATTTGAACGTTCCACACAAATTTGCACACTACTAGAAAATGAACATTGGTTTACGTGTACACTCACAAACTTATGCACGTATTTACTCATATGCCGCTACTTTATATATAAAACATTTTTTCCTTAAAAAATATGCCGTTTCGTAGGGTGCAAATTCCTACAGAATGGAGGGAGTAATATTTAGAATTTTACACAAACCAATAAAATATCATTCATTACAAAAATAATTACATATCTATTGATGGACACAAATTCATATGTTCAAAATATGTAAAAGAAGAATACATATATCTTGTTTTTTTTTTTTTAAGTTAGAGCACAAACATGTACAGAGTCTACGAGCAAAGGCTTACCAAACGATCAATGTTGTTCTTTGGAATAGGCACCACACGAAATAGTGCCATGAGGAGAAGAGGAAAGAACAAAAGAAGAACAATAATGTAAAAGTGTAAAATCTTCTATTCTCATTAAGAGATTAATTTCTAAATTTTGGGAATTAATTGTCTAACTAGGATTTCAAAAAATAAAAATGTAATTTAAAATATTCCTTAAAATTATAATTTTTTTATTTACTCAGCTCGTCAGTGCGACCAGTCCAACGTTAGGGCGGTCTGATCCAATTTTACCAATTTTGAGCGTTTCACGGGCGCTTTCGAAAAATGATTGATCTAACGTATAAATGCAGTCCGGAAAAGTGTTCGAGTAGCGATCGTCTGGTCTGATCCATTTTTTAAAGCATAGGATGAGAGTTGTGGGGGTGGGGTGGAAAGATCAATTGTAGAATTCCTTTTTAGCAAACTCTCACACTCTTATTGTTGACTTTATCAAAAAAATTAGTATAGTGACACACAAATTTGCTATATTCTTTTGCTACAACGGCTTTCAGTGTTGGTTAGACTCATAAAATTTTATGATTTGAAAAAAAGCTTATACATACTTATGTGTATTTATATGTATAAAATAAATTAACAAATATGAGATATATGTATAAAAAAATTAACAAAATATGACGCCTAGTGAATTATATACATAAATTATAAGTAATCAAATTACATGTTAGGCCCCGTTTGGTAGGGGTTAAAAGCCCAAAAAAAAACTAACGATCTTTAGTAGCATAAAAATATTTTTTTAGTTGCTCGACTCTTTTATTGGGTGATCGATTTTTTCCTACAATTTGTATAATTTGACCCAACCATCCAGAAATCATATTTGACCTTCTTCTCCTCCTCCTCCTCTTGATACCTTTTATGGATAATCATTGATCCACTTTCTCCATCCACTAGGCGAGATGAAAAAAACTCCCATATCAGTGGACTGAGATGAGTGGTAAAGAAGGTTATAACTTCTATTAAGGGAGGCGGTGAGACGCAGCTTGACAATAAGTTTTTCTCGCCCAGCTTTCCAACCGATGAGGGCTCCTGTTGAGGTAACAGTGTTGCCAAGAGAGAGACGACACATAAGAAGGCATTGACTGCCCGACTTCTAGCCGAGAGAGACGACAAGACCTCCTTTTGGCGCATCAGAGCGTAATAATGTTTCCCACGATCAAATTTCAGGGCCCACGTGGTGAGAGGTGGATTTAGAATCAATTTGGATATTCTTCAATTCTTAAATTTGAGCATTTTTCAATTTTGAGTAATTGTGCTACAAAATTTGGTCTTGTGTAATTGAGTTCTTATAGTGCTTTGACAATTCTGTTTTGATTGAGTAGAGTTTGAAGAAAGTCCAATTGAGTGTTCTTGTAGTGATTTAATTTGGGAATAAGATTGAACAAACTTCTAATGTTTTTCTTATGATCTATCTCATTCTACCAAACAAACAAATTATTATCACGTGACTTTTATTAAATATACCAAACATAAAATATATTTTACCCCTTAAAGCATTTTACCTTCATCCCCTAAAGTTTGTGGTAGTTTTGAAAATTCAAATTTTAAAAAAAATGTAATAATTAAAATGTGCAAGATGAAGATTGAAATGTAAAGATTTTGAAAGTTAAGATTTGAAAAAATATTTTCATTTTCAGGTATACAAACTTTTCCGTGACAAACTAAATAATACCCCCTGTCCCTATCACTCCTATGGGTCATTAGATTTTGCAAATGGTGAGACACATGAAATGGTAACATAAACGGCAGACTTGACAAATTATTGGGTTTTGTCAAACTCAAATATGATTATCATAATTATTGTACTATTTATTGTCAAATCAAATTAAATAAAATCGTATGTTGACACACCGGCAATGTATTACGTTAGGTTAATTTCTTTCTAATTTTGGGAAACAAAGCGCATTAGTTTATAGGAATTGGATCCCCTCCATTTAATATCTCCACTATTTCCTCCATTTAGTGTAAATCTTACTTAATATCATGGGTCCATACATAATTAAAATAATTAATAAATATATATATTTATGAAATCCATGATAATAGATTAGATTTACACTAAATCGAGGAAATATTAAGGCCCAGGTTATTAACACTAGCCATTTTGGAAAATACACTACCCTTAGAAATGTTCGCCAATTTTTTTTTTTGAAATTTTTATAAATTTTCTACAAATTTTTTTATTTTTATTGTGTTCGAAAAAATGAAAAAATTTAAAAAAAAATTGCCGAACAAAGGATAGTGTATTCATCCGAATAGTGTATTTTCCAAAAAAGCTAATGCGAATAACCTTAGCCAAATATTAAATGGAGGTGAGTTTTAACTTGGGTATTATACACACAATATGGGCCTTTTACATATTAGGCCTCATTTTATAAGTTGCGTATATTATACATAAATGGACCTTTTAGATATTGGCCTATCTTGTTGGTCTATTTATGCGTGTGTGCAGAGTATAATTTAAAGGATTCATGGTGCAACTCAAGTTCATTTTTAAAAAGTTAAATAGTTTATAACTGAAAAATTAAACAGTTTATTACTGAAAAGTTTAACTATGAAAGATATACTTTTCAGTAATAAACTGTTTAACTTTTTAAAAATGAACCAGAGTTGCACCTTGTAACTGGTGCACATGTGACTTACTCTAATTTAAATAGTTTTTTAAGAGTTATTCCTATTATTATTAAAAATTACTGAAAAGCCATTCTAAATTGAATAATTTTTTAATATAAATACGAATAATTTAAAAAAAATTATTTGAATTATATGGTGTATCTGGTTTACAATATACTCTCTATGTCTCATTATAAGTTGCTCATTTATTTTTTTACCTTTTTAGGAAATTACTATTCACTTCTTTATTATTATTTTCAATACTTTTTATACTATTCTCATTACTTTTTCACTTTTCTCCATCACATCATATGTACTATATCAATATTTTTATACCCTTTTTAACATTAGTGCTCAAAAATTGTGAGCAACTTATAAGAGAATGGAGGGGTACTTACTTTTTTTTTTTCTCAAATAATGATATAGATAGAACATATAAATTATTGAACAACATAAATGCGATGAACCTAGTTACAATTTGACTACAAAAGAAATAATATATTGTCCAACTCAACAACTCAATTAGTAGCGCTAGAACTACAACTGAAAAAAAAAAAACTAATGATTTTATACTAATTTTTTTAAATATTTAGTTAATTTAAATAGATGGTCAAGACTTAAAAAAAACAAATTAAAACAATTGATTGACGACCAACAATTTGCTGAACTCAATTAACTAAATTAAATTTGTTAATAAAGCTCAAACATATTGCACATATATAAAAACATAAAGTTATTGATTGATCAGAATTTATTAACAACATGATTTTTTATTTTTATTTTAAAATATTGAATCTTATAGAATTGAATAAAATGACTTTGTTGTAACATGTAGGCTCAAATAAAAAATTAGAGAATTGAATAAAATAACTTTGTTGTAACAATATTTAATCTAGTTATTTGGTATGATTTGATACACTTCAATGATTTTCGGTACGGAAATCATTTAAATAAAAAAGGGTTTAGTTCGATTAAAAAATATTAATGGAATTTAAGTGTGCACGAAATGTCATAATTTTTAAATGATTGTGTTTTTGTTTCACATGATTGAATTGTATTAGATATGATTATACTGTTGAGATTGAAATATTTAGATTGTAATGTATATTTGGATGATAAAGTGTTTCTTTTTTAAATATGACTAGGTAAGATACATTTATGTTAAATTTAGAAATTAAGTAAAATATTGTGTTAAATGACATAATTGCCCAAATAAAATAAAAATGAATGCATAATGACATAATATATTAAATGACATAACAAATGAATGCATAATGACACTATATTTTAAATGACATGATAGAGAAAAATATGGTAATTTTTTTTGGGAGATAATTCAAAATACCCATTTTCAACTCCAAAAAATTTATTTTGCCCACTTTAAATATAAATAACATTTTCTATCCATTTTCAATTTCAAACAATCTTTTTTACCCATATGCCCTATCCCACCCCACCCCACCCCACCCATCCCATTTGATATTTATATTATTTAATATTATTAAATATTATATTATAATAAATAACAATGAAGTTGTAAAACATATAATTTTAATAAATTAACTAATTATAATATTTTTATTATATTAACTAATTATAATATTTTTATCATATGTGTGATTATTTGAATTTTTTTATTTAGATTATTTTAATGTGTAGTGCATATTGATGAATATTATAATATAAAAGTTAAATTTTAATGCAAATTAATGAATACTATAATTTTTTAAGTATATAAAAATATTTAATTTGTGATGTTTGAAAATATATCTATTAAAATTTAATTAATACGAGAGCATTATCCACATCAAAATTAAATAAAAATTTAAATCTCTACCGAATTGTCTTAATAAAAATTTAATTATAAACTTTATTTTTTATCAACTGCATATCGAATCAGTGATTAATTAATAAATTTTTTATACAAAAATACTAATTAAAAAACACAAAATATTTGAAATAGATTAAAACAACATATGAATGATGGAGTAATAAACAAAATTGTTAGTTAATTTCATATTGGTTCTTCTACTCACTCACATGCACAATTAAATTAATTAAATATTAATTGATAAAATTATAGAATTATAGATAAATAAAGTTCAATTATATATTGAATAACTTGTACTATAATATTTATAATACAAAGTCAAACCTAACTCCTATAGGATAGTGTGGTTATAAGGATAAAGTTATTAACTTTTTATACCCATTTTATAAGGGTATTTAGGTCTTATATTATGAAGTGGGTATAAAAAAGTTTTTAAGTTAGATGTGGGTAAAATAAATTTTTAGAAGTTCAAAATGGGTATTTTGTGGTATTTTCACATTTTTTTTGTAAGTTGGAGGATAAAAGAGTCATTTTAAATATTAGGACTATACAATCCACCTACAACCAGGATTGATTAATCCCTTTATGGAGGGACTAAGCATGATTTGAAATCCGGATCATATTTTTTTATCCTGGGCCTCAATCCGGTGAACAAAACATAATATTACCTGGATTACCGTGCTAGTTCCAACTAATCCAGTGGACCAAACACACATGCATTAATAAATAGTTAAAATATGTATTTGCTTAAATAGGCAAAACCTGAACTCTTAGTTGCAAAAATTATGAAGGCAATGTACTTCAAGGATGGAGATATTATGAGTGTGGAAATTGGAAATAATCCTTCTTTTATTTGGCGCTCAATCTGTTGGGGTTATTGGAAAAAGGGTTGATATGGCGTATTAAGGATGGCAAGAAAATTCAATTATTTAAGGATGCCTGCAGGGTACTGAGTCTACCAATCATATCTAGAATAGCAAGAGCACCTTCAGTTGGATCTTTTATAGAGCAGGAAGGAAAGTGGAACGAGAAGGTACGTACTCAATCAGGCATTTTGGCCATTTGAAGTGGATGTCATTCAATTCAACAAACGAAAATACAAAGCAGGGCGGATGTATTGGAATCATGACCCACGAGGGGAATACACTGTACAATCGGGCTACATTGCTGCAATAAGGGAGAAAGAGACGAGGAGGGCTCAAATTCACGGGGGGAGGAAGGAAAATGCATGGTGGGATAAGTTATGGAAAATAAAAGTAGCACCGAAAGTTAGAATATTTGCATGGAAAATGGCAAAAGATAATTTGACTTCACATCATGTGAAGTGGAATCAACTTGCGCAGATAGGATATATTCAATCTTCCTTTGCAAGACTACAAAGAAGAATTGAGTGCAATTAGGAATATGGGAAGACATATATAAAAGAGGTAAGACACATATATACATGAAACCAGAACTTTCATGGCAGAATTGCTGAGAGGAAAGCCATCCAACAAGCAGGAAGAAATAATAGGTAACATGGAAGGGAAGATGTGAGGTTAAGCATGAGTCTCTAATGATCCAACATGACCGAAATGGTGTGGGTGCTTGCGGGGAGAATCATCGCGATCGAGGAGAGGAAGATAACGACTGGCCTGGTGGGTAATTCCGTTTTTGAACAATTCTAGACGTGCAAACAGGCTGCTGAATGAGGTTGGATCATCGGGACGTTGGATTAAAAAACATATGACATCTATATTCTGTAATGCGGATTTTTCCCTGATGGTATATGCAAGACAGAGAGAGAACATCAGTTGGATACTGCATTTATGACCACCTAATATGTAAAGGGGGGGGAAAAGAATCCATGGGAAGTGAACAATTTTTGGGAGCAGAAATGGAGGCGGCAAGGAAGGGGGCATGGACTTGCAAATATCAAATGTCATGCTATTGCTTGATAATGTGGATGCTGTGGGTATCATAAGGAATGAAATTAAATATTTTGATGATACTGAGCAAATATTATTGAGCATCCAAATGGCGATGGACAAGGGAGTGGTGAAGGATGTATTCTACACGCCGAGGAGTAACAACACAATGGCGCATAATATGGCAAGAGAGGTGATGGAAGCTCCGGATTGACTCGGAAGAATGCTTCATGGAAAAGGGTGTACCAGATCCTGCACTATTCTGCTTTATGGTTTAGGAATGGTATCACACTTTCTCTCCAAAAAAAAAATGTATTTGCTTTGAAATTTTGATAGGGTGAAATTTTACTTTTATGTTAAATCAACACTCAATAAGTGATGTTTTATTATTTTAACGTGTTGTGTTAGAGTAAAGTTAAAAAAAATAATGAATTGGTGATGAAAAAATAATGATATGGGTAATGAATGAACAAGATAGAAATAAATTGTATTGGGAAGAGTAATAATATATTCATAAATTATTAAATATTTATGTATTGAGTATGAAATATGAAAATTGAATTTTAAAATTTTAACTTCTAATGAAACGAGTCAGGAAGTCCATATTTCATCTGAATGAATTACAAAACAAACACAGTCTAAAATGTTGACGATTATTTCCAATTAAATTATTTTTTCAGTACAATTTTTTGTTACATTTTCGACAATCTCCAAATTTAATACAAAAATAAAATTTGTGCTAATCAAAGATCACGTGAATTCAATTTTATCAAATATCATTATTATGATACATGTTGATAGAATTTACTAATCGTGTTTGTTATGTGGCTAGTTATGTCGGATTAATTCTACCAAACAATAATCGAAGGGTTTCGTGTTCTTGGATAATATAGAGAGAGAGAGTGAAGAGTTTAGAGAGAGAAAGTATTGTGATTGGAAATGTATTAATTGTATTAAATTGTGTAATAGTTACAAGAGAGGTCTTATTTATAGGTGTGCAAGTGTGAGGTGGCACCTTACGAGCCTATTTGGCTTCCGGTGTTGACGAAGGTCCGTAACCTTCGTCTTGGTCCCCCACACTGCTCCCCCTAAAATGCCTCGTCCTTCTATTAAGTCTTAGACTAGATGGGTCTCGTTAAAAACCTCGCCGTAAACCACCCTTGTGTACAAACCGGACGGTAGGGAAAAAGAGCGCAACCATTGAGATCCTACAAACTATAGAGCGAACTCCTGGGCGAGCTTGGGAGCGGGCTCTGGCACCTTATACGACCTTTGGGTGTTGTATGACGACGGACCTCGGCGAGCTCCTCTATGTCGGGGGACCTCGGCGAGGTCCTCTTCGGGGCTTGGGCGAGCTACCTTGGGTGTCGCAGGTATGGGCCATGGCTCTACCCCCGTACCCGCGGGCGAGCTGCCCCCAGGTAGGGGAGCTCCCACACGAACTCCACTCACTTGGTTTGATTGGCTGACCGGCCTCAGGCCTACGGAGCCTGGACGAGCTGCAGTCTACCTCGGTGACCTACGAAGCCTTGTGCCGAATGTGTTAGTTTGCCTTGTCAACATTTGCCCCCCAGCTCGCACGCATCATGACTCGTCAAATGTGTGGGCGAGCTGGTTTATCTCCACGGACGGGGACTGGAACCTTGGCGAACTGCACTCGAGCGAGCGCCGAGCTGGGGGGGCGGGCTACGCCATGGTGGTTACCTCAGCCGACGTGGTGCGGGAATCCAGGCGTCGTGCACGCCTTTTTAGGCGTGGTTTCCCGCGCCCATTATGGTAAATTTCAAATTCTTTGCAATAAGGCCCTCGCACTTTCCGAAAATCGCACCTCGCCCTGACGCCTACAAATAGGGGGAGGTGAGTTCATTTTCCCACTTTTGTGTTTTCGAATTCTCAGAGCTTTCCTGACGACCGTGTTTTCTTGTGTTCGATGGATTTTCGAAGGCTCTTCAAGGTAGGATTCGATTTCTTCCCCTTTTCTTCTTTTCCTTTGTTTGGTTTTCTTTGTTTCTCCAAATCTCCGGAAACCTTGAACACTTCCGGGGATTTTCGTCTTTTTCGGCCATACGCACCGTAACTCCGGCGACAAGGACCTTTGAACTGCTTTGGACCCACTCAAACCTCGCCAACACTATATCGAATGCATCCTCCACTCGTACGATGTCAAACCGTAACCCGGAAAAACGTCCCTTGATTGGAGATGAACCTATACCCCTCATAGCCCAGGTAGTGATTGACTCAAGCTCTGAGGCGACCTCGGTAGCTCGCCCGGGATCCGGCGAGTCCCCCGGGTGAGTTCGAATTCTCCTGGCAAAGCGAAGAGTCCTACCTTCGCGAGCTCTGGTATGCAAATGAGCCGACATCCCGTGAGGCCCCAGTAGATGAAGAGGTCGGTGAGACCGTGGCGGAGGTCGCCGAAGTTGGAGGGGAGGTCGCTGTGCCGGATGAGCCAGTCGATGACCTCAGTGACATCACATAGAATACTTCAACTCGATCGGCTTCCCGGAGCCCCAATTGGTCGAGCACCTGGTCTCCGACAAGGTGGTTCACCCCTTCAACTGGGATGAGTACATCGCTGAGCACGCCGTGAGCTTCCCGTGTCCGGATCGAGTGATTGAGTATCCGGAGGAGGGTGTCGAGGTCGCCCAATCGGAATACAAAGCTGGTGAGGTCGTGAGCATTATAAACGAGTATTCGCTTCCCAAGATCCGCAAGGAGTATCGCATCCCGCACGACATCTTCATGTACGCTCCTGAGAAGCATGAGCGAGCTGACTCACCCCCTCCCGGGCTGACTGCAGTGAACATACACACGCTCACGGCCGGGCTCACGCTACCTTTGCACCCAATTATTGGTCAATTCTTGCTTGACAATAACTTGGTCATCACTCAGCTTACCCCAAACGCCTGGAGTAACCTTCTCGCCGCATTGTCCGCCTTCGGATTGGAAGGCTACGAGAATCGGGTGACCTCAGCCGACCTGGGCAAGCTCTTCGTCGTCACCAAGCAAGTGAAGGATGGTGCCGGATACTATTACTTGAAAGCTCGCCCAGGGGAGAAATTTCTCGGGGTACTACCAAACAAAATCCGCGATTGGAAGGAACAGTTCTTCTACATTGGTGGAGATTGGCGAGCTTCAGACACTTATACCTGGCGAGGTGGCCGCATTTCTACCCCCGAGGGATATGGGGAAACTAGCAGTAGGTCGCCCATTTCGGTATGTGTGCGTTAGATTAGATTTACTAATCTAAATCTCCTTTCTTTTTGCAGCTTTGAAGAGTCACAAATCTGGGCGAGGCAAACCTGAGCTATCGGTGGAGTTCGATGTTGTGCGAGCTATCTGCTGCTTGAGGGGTGAGAAGGACCGGGACATCGCCCATCTGACCAAACATCACTGCCGCCGACTCGCCGGCCTCCTCACACTACCTCATCACCTCGCTCTTCAAGGTCCCCTGCTCCTAGGTCCTTTCTTGTGAGAGTTCGCCTCTCATGGCGTATAGTTCGTCTCGACACTAACTCCTTGTACTTTATTTTTGCAGGTGGTGGTTGGGTTGCATTCCCCATTGCCGAGGTCCCTGAAGCTTACAACCTCCTGGCCGATCGGCTAGCCATGGCCCCACCTCGCCCAAACCGCCTGGCCTTACCCTCCGCACTCGTCCTCGAGGCACCCAAGAAAGTGGAGCTCGCTGCGAAGAAGACGAGCGATGCAGGGGGATCCGGGACCCAGAAGGGGGTGACAAAGCCCCCAGCTAAAAACCCTGCACCGACTAAGGCAACGCAGGTCGCCCTGACCAATCGAGGTGGTGGGCGAGGTCATTCGACCCCTGAGCGAGCCCCTCCCCAAACAAAGAGAGGCTCTGACCGAGGCGATGAAGGTCAAACTCGTAAAAGGGTTTGTTCACTCTTCCACGACTGGGATGACCCTGAACTCGGCGAGTAGGCTGATACGAGGTCGGCACAGGGCGGCTCGGCCCACTCAAATGTTCCTCTGGATGTAGAGCCAATCCGGAGGTCGCTACCCACTCCACCTCCCTTCGGGGCTCAAATGGTAGATGACACTCTCCTCGGCTGGGATCCTGAGCGAGTCCAGTAAGTAGCTCGCCCAGTTGATCCTTTTGTTAAATGTTTTATGTATTTTGCTAACTTTTTGACCTCGCAGCTACGCCTTCATCACCTATCCCAATAGGCACTAGGCCCTGCACTCCTTCGAGCGATCTCGCTCCCTGACCTCCATGCGCCATCTCCCTCCAGGCCTTGCCCGGAACACTTTGAGCGAGACGCCGAGGTTCTGGTCCAACCCTCAGCTCGCCACCATCAATGGCCAGAGCCCGCGTGAGAACCTTCTGTTGGCGGCTCATTATGTGAGTGGGTTGCTGCTCGCCAACCACCTGGCGTTAGAGCAGGTCGCCCAGCTGGAGGAAGACCGCCAGCAAAGGAATGAAGCCTTTTTGAAGGCCGTTGAAAATGCCGACAAGGCGAAGAAGGCATTGGAGGTCGCTGAGGGGAAGGTGGCAGCCACTCTGGCCGGCGAGCAAAAGGCCCTCGAGCAGTTGGGCGAGCTCCGGAAGAAGTACGATGCTGTCCAGCGAAATGCTGAGGCTCAAATCAGGGCGAAGGAGGAAGAGTTCGCTCACAAGCTCGCTGACAAAGATAACGAGCTCGCCCTGGTCCGTCGGGAGCTCGACCTGAAAAAGGGTTTGTCCAAGGCCGCTGATGAGGAGTGCAACAAGCTTCGGGGGGAGCTTTCCACAAAGATAAACGAGATCGCTGGGCTCCGGAACGATGCCTCCTCCTCCTCGGCCGACTTGACAGTTGTTAGGGCCGAAGCCTCAGATAGAGGTTTCGTGCAATGCTACGCCGAGGTCATTCGGGCGATCTGGTGGGCGCGGGCTCACAAGGATGACGAGCTAAAAGCTGTTGTCGGGGACTTCAAGGAATGCTTGGAGGGGGTCCCCTTTGCTGACGAGACGGAGCTCGATATCAGCGACCTCCCTGAGCTCGGCGTGCCCCTCAACTTCATTCCGGCATGTTTTAAAATTATAAACACTGTGCCTGTGCCGGAATTGAACCTCGCTGAGGAGGAGAAGGTCGCTGGCGAGGAAGAACAAGTCCCCCTCACTGTCGAGCAGCTCCAGGAGGCTTGCGGGGATGCGACGCTGGACACTAGTGAGTTTGATACCAGTGGGCTCACTGGCAACATTACCTCGCTCTCCGAGCTCGCCATTCCAGCTGGCTAGGTCACCCCTGCCCCTGCCGATGCCCCCATTGCTCCAGATTCTTAGGCTAGCTTTTGCCTTCTTTTATTTTTGCAAGTAGTTGTAGTTCGCCGGGCTCCATAGCTCGCCTAGAAGGAGCTTCCTTTTGTAATTTTTGTTTTTGTTTTTGCTCAAGTAGTTAGAGCTCGCCGGGCTTTGTATAGCTCACCCAGAATGAGCTTATTTTTGCATTTCACAGACGGCTAGCTGGTTGGCCTTTGTGGCCAGCACCACCTCGCACACTTAGGAATTTTCAAGTATTTTTGCTTTGAAAATTTCCTAAGTGTCTTTTGAATATAATTCGAGCCATTTTTGTCCAACTCTTTGTACTTTCGTTTCTGTGCTTTACGTTATAATTTTACTTAGCTCGTTTATTTATTTCGGGTACTTAATTCTTCATCTTACTCTACTTTGAGAAGCGAATCGTTCATTTTACATCACTTAGGACTACGAATTGTACCTCCGTTTTAATAGTACGTGTTCTTCATCTTACACCACTTAGGGCCGCGAATCGCTCGTCTTAAACCACTTGGGGTAGCGAGTTGTACTTTGTTTAATTCACGTTGGGCAGTTGGGTTTCAGGAACCTTGCCTTAGACGTTTTTCATCTTTATCGCGAATTTTTCTAACTTGAGGCAGGTGGTGCTTGGTGACCCTTTAGGAAGGGTACCTTCGCTACCTTGGGCACTTCGGCCTTTGCCTACGAGCATTTTGATTATAACGTTTGGGACCTTGGTCCTTGCGCATTATGAAATCTCGGGCACTTGGCGAGCTGGGGCTGGCGAGCTCCCTTGAGCAGTGGGCGACCTGGGGTAGCTCGCCTAGTTGGCGAGCTACGCAGGTCCAAACACTGGGCAAATTTTCTGACTTCACAAATTTTCTAACTTTTTATAGCAACATAATTTACACCGGTTGCTATCAACACATCTGATGCGAACCTTCGACTAATCTATTACAGAATTCTAGTCTATTGGTAGAACTTTTTCAGGTGCGCCGCACTCCAGGTATATGATGAGGCTTTGCCTTATGCGTCTTCAAGGTCATAAGTGCCGTTTGGCCAGGCTGCGGTAATCCGGAACGGTCCTTCCCAGTTTGACCCGAACACACCAGTTGGGGCCATCAGTTTCTTTTTTAGCACCAGGTCTCCGACCTTGAATTTTTGGTCTCAGACCTGGGAATTGTAGTACTTTTCTACTCTGCGCTTGTAGGTGGCGTTCTTCATTTCTGACGAAGCTCTGGTTTCTTCGATCAGATCTTTCTCTACCGCCAAGGCTTCATCATTCTTTTCTTCGTCATATCCTACCACCTTCCAGGTCTTGTTCTAAACTTCGACGGGTACCACCGCTTCAGTTCCGAAGGCTAAGGCAAACGGGGTCTCTCCTGTGCTGGCCCGGTACGATGTTCTGTAAGACCACAGGACCTCCGGAAGTTTGTCTGCCCAGCTTCCTTTCTTTTCCTCGAGGCGGAGCTTCAATATGTGTTTCAGGATTTTGTTTACCGCCTCGACTTGGCCGTTCGACTGTGGATGGTAAGGAGTTGAGTAGTGCTTCTTGATGTTCCATGAACTGCAGATGTCTCTCAACTTTTGACCGTCGAACTGCCTTCCGTTATCTGTGATGATCGACTGGGGAAGTCCGAACCTGCAGATCAGGTTCTTCCATATGAAGCCGATCATCTTCTCTTGCGTTATTGTTGTGAGAGCTTCGGCCTCAGCCCACTTAGTGTAGTAGTCTACTGCTACAACAACAAACTTTACACCGCCTCTACCAGGTGGAAATGGGCCGATCAAGTCGATACCCCATTTCGCGAAAGGCCATGGGCTGAAAATTGACTTCAGCTGGTTGGCTGGGGAGTGGATATTAGGTGCGAAAAGTTGGCACTTTCGGCACCTCCATGCGAAGTTAATGGCATCCTTGCGAAGAGTGGGCCAATAGTACCCCTGCCTGATTGTCTTGTATGCCAACGCTTTCCCCCCAGCGTGACTCCCACAATTCGTGGATTTCTTCTAACACTTCGGACCCCTGTTTCTTGGTTAGGCACTTGAGTAGGGGTAGCGAGAATCCACGTTTGTAGAGCTGGCCATCCAGCAGCGTATATCTAGCAGCTTGCTTTACTAGCCGGCTGGCTTCCCAGTCATCCACGTGGGTTGTTCCGTCTTCTAAGTATTTTTGGATTGGAGTGCACCAATCTTCACCATCTTCACTGTCCTCCTGCCCCCCACTCAAGGTCTGATTTATTTTGTAATTGGATGTCGAGAGATTTTTCAGCGTGGTGATTACAACCTCCGTGAATTCGGCCTCACCGTCACTGGTAGCCAGCCGGGCTAAGGCATTTGCTTGTGTCTTTTCCAGCCGTGGTATCTGATTGATGTAGACCTGCGTGAACATCAAAATTAGATGCGCGGCTATCTTCTGGTAGGTCATCATCTGCGGGTCTTTTGCCTCGTATTCCCCAGGACTTGAGATATTATTAGCCGGGAATCTCCGAAAACTTAAAGATTGGTTGCCTCCACAGCTAATGAGAGCCTAAGTCCCGCTATCAACGCTTCATACTCGGCCTCGTTGTTGGTCGCTCGAAAGTCGAACCGGATCGCGGAGGTGAAGACTTATCTGTCCAGGCTGATCAGGACTACGCCGGCACCCGCTGCTACGCTGGTTGATGATCTGTCAACGTAGAGATGCCACGGAGCTATACGCCCACTCGTCGGATCTTGTGGGAAAGTTAGCTCGACAATGAAGTCGGCAAGTGCTTGTCCCTTGATCGCTGTTCGGGGTGCGTAGGTTATACCGTATTGACTGATCTCTAGTGACCATTTCAGCAGGCGTCCGGCGGTGTCCGGGCGCTGTAGTATTTGACG
The DNA here is from genome assembly GCA_026898435.1 of Prunella vulgaris. Taxonomy (NCBI): domain Eukaryota; kingdom Viridiplantae; phylum Streptophyta; class Magnoliopsida; order Lamiales; family Lamiaceae; genus Prunella; species Prunella vulgaris. The sequence goes on from JAPKLY010000042.1 coordinate 719,112, forward strand.
TAGTGGGAACATCGTCAGCACTTCTACCGGGTGGTCAAAGAAGTAGGGCCTCGATTTTCTAACACTCATCACCAGTGCATAAGCCAGCTTCTCCGTCGGGGTATACCGCAACTCGGCTTCGTGTAAGACTTGGCTTACGTAGTACACTGGTAGGTGTGTTTTTGCCTCTTCTCGGATCAGGACGGAGCTAATGGACACCTCCGACGCAGCTAGGTACAAGTATAGCTTTTCACCAGATATTGACTTTGACAGGACCTGCGTATCTGCCAGGTATGCTTTAATATCTTCAAAGGCTCGCTGGCATTCACTTGTCCACACGAAGTGATTTTTGAGGTGGAGCTTGTTAGCTTTGGCCGTCTCCTTGTACCTTCGCGTGTTTGCTTTGATTGCTTCGAAAAATGGGCGATTTCGATCTCCGGACCTTGAGATGAATCTGTTCAGAGCTGCCATGCACCCGGTTAACCTCTGGATTTTCTGCACGGAGTCGGGGATGCCCATCTCGATTATGCATTGGACCTGCGTCGGGTTGACCTCTATACCCCGCTGGCTCACCAGGTGCCCCAGGAATTTCCCGGAATGTACGCCGAAGCTAGTCTTTTTGGGGTTCAACTTCATGTTGTAGTGGCGCAGTATGTCGAAGGTCTGTTTTAGGTGGTCCAGGTGGTCCTCCTTTCTCAGACTCTTGACAACTATGTCATCTACGTACACCTCCATGGACTCGCCAATGTGTTGGTCGAACATTTTATTCACCCATCTTTGATAGGTTGCTCCGGCGTTGATGAGTCCGAACGGCATTCTTAAATTATGGTGATGAAAAAATAATGATATGGGTAATGAATGAACAAGATAGAAATGAATTGTATTGGAAAGAGTAATAATATATTCATAAATTATTAAATATTATAATTTATAGGTATGTATTGAGTATGAAATATGAAAATTGAATTTTAAAATTTTAACTTCTAATGAAACGAGTCAGGAAGTCCATATTTCATCTGAATGAATTACAAAACAAACACAGTCTAAAATGTTGACGATTATTTCCAATTAAATTATTTTTTCAGTACAATTTTTTGTTACATTTTCGACAATCTCCAAATTTAATACAAAAATAAAATTTGTGCTAATCAAAGATCACGTGAATTCAATTTTATCAAATATCATTATTATGATACATATTATTACTGTTATATATACACACTATTACTAACACAAATTTATTTTTGTAACAATAATAATAGTTATACATAATAATAATAATATAAATTCATGTGATTTTCGGTTTATAATAAAACCACTCGTATACACGTTGCAAATTATGACATGGAATGAGTCCATAATTATATGGTTCAATTAATTGCTAAGAACTCCAGCATCCAAAATAAGATATATCAACAAGAATACAACTATTTCGCATCTGTTTTTTTGCAGATGATAACCTCATTTTTCTTCAAAAATACTGCAAAAGATTGTGAAAATTTGAAAAGATCCTGGATGAGTATGAGAAAGCTAGCTTCTGGGCAGTTGTTAATTATGAAAAATTCACTATTACATTCAGCCCAATACACACAAATAGAATACCAACAGAGTAAAATAAAGGGATTTCTTTCGTTTAATAAAAAATAATACAACTTGTGCCACCCTTCTCATTGATCTGATTCTAGCTTTTAGCGCTATTCACCTACCAAAATAAAATATGAAAACAACTATTAAAAAATAATTTAATAATAATAATAATAATAATAAATGTGATTTTAAAATGCACGTAGGTTACTCATTACTCTAAATAAAGATTTCATTATTCTTAGTGGCACTCTTGAATGTATTTTGTGAGATTAATGAAAAATAATGAAGATTAATTATCATCATTGAACATTTAGATTAATTTTAAACATACAATTAAATCTAACCATTTATAAAAAATAAACTTATCAATTTGATGGTGTAACTTTTTAGTTGTTAATAATTATGAAACAATACCATCAAATCAATGATAATAATCTGAAAAAAAAAGTGACAATAGTTTTAAAAAAGTCATAGTGACTTTTAACAAAATATTGTCAAATTTTGTTAAAACTAAAAGTGACAACTTTTTACACATTTTATATTGGCATGAGACAATATCATACATAGCTTTCTTATAACTTAATTAATTGCAAACGACTCATACATGCAACTGATGCACTGTGTACTCACTCAATAGATAAGGGTATTTACATTTAAAAATTAAGTTTGATTATACTGAAAAGTGTGGATTGAATACACTAACAGTATAAACTTTTCAGTGTAATCAATCCCCACTTTTCAGAGTAAATCTAGTATGCACCAAGAGCTTAGTGCAACTCAAGTGCATTTTTGAAAAGTTACACAAAATACTACTGACACGTTACACATATTATTATTGAAAAATATATTTTGAAAGATTAACTTTTTAATAATAATATGTTTAACTTTAATATGAATAATCTCAATTATTAAATAAATGCTCATGCACCAAATACACAAATTACATAATTAAGCGAAATTAGGAGCCTTGTCCATTGACCAAAAGAAGAGATGGACCAGCCAGCAGCAGTTTCCTCTCTGTAACCCCATCCAATAGAAAAGACGCAAACTTTGAATATTTTATTTAATTTACCATTTTTTCCAAGACCAAAAGAACACCAGAAAATGTGTACACATATGCCATTGGGAGCCCACCATTTTCTTGCGATGCTTCCTCCTTCCATCGCTCAATCAAAGCCCCCTATCCCTTCTTCTTTGACATCATCGCAACATATATGCATTCAACAGTGATGTATGTCTGTAAGTACAGCCGCCTTTATTCAGGTTTGATCATTTGACTTCAATAAATGCTCGACTTATGTTTTCTTTATGAGTTCATTCTCGGGATTAGAACTGGGATATGGATAGATATGGAGGTGGCTGTCTTTCTTGGGATTTAATTTGATGGGATATTCATAAATTGAAATTGGAGGTATGATTGATTTTTCTTCTGTGGGGTTCAATTTTAATTCAAGAAATACCAGTTGGGAGTTTGATAGTATCATTTAGGTAATTCGTGCTCAACAAGAATGGTAATAGGATTCATTTCGAATTGGAAATTCCCAATTCTGTGATTTGAAATTATTGCAGTAGTGATGAACTTCACACTGAAAGCTGTCAGTCTTGAATTGTTAGTTCTCTTTGATATATATGGCAATTTTTTGATTGAGGAGCTTGTTTGTTTAATTTATTGGTTTATGAAGATTCTTGATTTTGGTTTATCAGGTATAATTTGGAGATCACCCTTGATTGATTCGAGGAATTTGTAGACCTTGAATGGAGATTCTAGTTTAAAACGTTATAAGTGAATTAATACTACATGGAGATTCATTGTTGAGGAAATTCTTCGGCTGCTCTTCGTTGAGAATGGGGCTAATGTGGTTATTTCTATTCATAATTATTGAAACAATAATAGTGTCTGCTTCTGGGCTGTTGAAGCATGAAAAGGCTTGTGGAGAATACCGTATCAGCATCTCAAACGATCCTAGTTACGAATCCTTTTATATTGATAGGAAATTGGTGGATAGATATCTCTTTTGCAAGGCTTTGCAAGACTATCATGAGAGACAATGTTTTGATAAAGATAATGTCAGAAATCAATACTGCGCGTCATTAGGTATCATCAAGCTGCTACTTTTTAGTTTTCATTTCTAATTTGAGAAAATAATTTATGTACTCGGTTGATGCCTTGATATATCATTTCTTCCTGTATTTTGCAGAGAAGTTGCCTTTGCTTGCAGGAAGAAAATCTCTAAAGACTGTAGTTAGGGAAGGAAATGCTGGGATTGATAATCATGGAAAATCTGTGGATGGAAAGGGAAAAAATGGAAATGCTGTACTGAAACCCAAAATGCTAGCCATAGCAGTACCGGGTTTCTTCTTCGTATGTTGCATGTTAATTTGCCCGTGCTTCCAGGCGAGGAAAAAGGATACTGGTCATACTGTTCTCTCCAAAGAACCAAATTCGAGTGAGTATGGTTGCTCTTTTTCAGTTATGACCTCTCCTATGTTCTAATGTAATACATAAGGTGTTTCATTATAGAGAAAACTGGATAAGATAACTTTTTCTTCCGTTGATGATAATATTATTTTCCCATGCATATCTGGTTAGGTTGTAATACAATTGTATGTCGTACATAGTGAGATTCCCCTGTTTTTGCCTTCACATTTTATTCGTCCAAGTGTTGTGACTGGAACAATGTTCTTGAAATTGCAAACCTCCATTACCAACTTATATTGCAGACTTTTATTTAATTTCATGCTTTTTTAGCTTATATAGTTCACCTTTAATTTTTATGGTAGTCATTCGAGAAGGGTGTCCTTTTTCTCTTATTTTATTTTTTAAATATTTGTTACATGTTATCAAAATTTATTTCTACCAAGCACTTAGGCCATCATCTTCATAATAAGATAAAGTGACTTGTACTTTTCATGAACAATTTTCCGATATAAATTGCATGAACTTCTTCCATGTTCACTGTAAAAGTATTATCTCTGTTTTGATGGAGTAATACTATTTATTGTGCATTTAGACAACCGACATAATCATTGACACCTTTTAAATCTTACCTTAAGTACCTTTTATAAACGTTTATTTGGATCCTTACCCCATAAATAGAATATGAAAAACTGGATGTCCTTGAATTGGAATCTAATTTTGTCGAGTCTTCGATGCTTTTCTATGTAAATTTACTTTGAAGGCTGGAACTCAGTAATTAAAAAGAAAAAAAAATTGCCTATGGATAGTGATACTTGTATTTGTAGATAATAAACGAACTTGAATTTGAGTTCTAGACTTTGTAATCAAGTTTCTCCTTTAGCGTCCCGGTCTTTCTCTAAACAGAACAATTACATGATCTTATTTTACATATAAATGTAAGTTACTACTGAAATTATTCAATTCTGTATTATGTTGACTGATATTGTACTATTCTTTGCAGCCGATTCGGTCACATCTTTAGAAATGAATCCTACATTCGATAAGTTTGTGGGTAGTCCACAGAGAATGCCGCCCAGCCCACTAAGAGTGCCTGCTAGTCCTTCAAGATTTTCCATGTCACCAAAACTTAACCGGCTTGGATCCATTCATCTAAATATAAATCAAGTTTTGAGGGCTACACAAAATTTTTCTTCTTCGTTAATGATGGGTGAAGGAGGGTTCGGAACTGTCTACAAGGCTGAGCTACCAGATGGCCAGGTTGTTGCTGTCAAACGAGCGAGAAAGGTAACTCAACATTTACCTGTCTAAAATATTTATTGTTATTGGTATAATGTTTGAAATGTAGAAAAATTCTTTATGTAATTATGTCATAACCTTAAGGTGGACAATTAATCTTGTCAAAGAAAACACTTCTACACATCTGCAGCAATTTTAACTCAATTTTGATGAAAGTTAGAATCATTCACAAAAAAAAGAGAGAAAAGTATTAAATCATATTCAAGAAATGAATAATATTAGTACCTTTTCATTATAGAACTAATATTTTCATCATGTGAGCTGATACTTTTTATTACATGAACTAATACTTTTTGACTGTGTTTTTCTATGACTTGCGAAATTATATATCAACATGTGACAAATATATGAAAAATATAATTTTTTAACTCAATTTTACTGAAAGTTTGAAGCATTCACAAAAAAGAAAAAGAAAAAAAGAGAGAAGTATTAAATCATATTCAAGAAAGTATTAAACTGTCGGCTGAATAATATTAGTACTTTTCATTATACAACTAATATTTTCATCATGTGAGCTGATACTTTTTATTACATGAACTAATACTTTTTGACTGTTTTTCTATGACTTGTGAAATTATATGTAAAAATGCGATAAATATATGAAAAATATAAGTTTTTCCATCATGATCTGCTCTCTTGCATTCCTTTGGTCACTATATCATTTGGTTGCACAAATGCAGCAACATTTCGAGGCCTTGCGGACTGAGTTCAGAAGCGAAGTCGAACTTCTAGCTAAAATTGATCATCGGAACCTAGTCAAGCTTCTAGGTTACGTTGAAAAAGGAAACGAACGTGTGATTATCACAGAGTATGTGCCAAATGGTACTCTTAGAGAGCATCTAGATGGTAAATCTTTCTTAACTTGAAAGTCACCAATTTTCCTCTTATATAGAGAGTTGTTAGAGAACTTGGCTTATTCTCCTGTAGGTATTAAGGGAAGGATACTCGATTTCAATCAACGACTCGAGATTTCCATTGACGTTGCTCATGGACTTACATATCTCCATCTATATTCTGGTAATGCAAACATGCTCTGGTTAGGGAGTAAAGTACCTTTTTCTGAAATGGTCCCACATTTTATTTATTTTCAAGTGAGTCCTACACATTTTTGAATTGAAGAATTTAGGCCCTAAATCTCCCGGAAATCCACTAAACAGCGTCGTTTTACCCGCGTCTTTGTCACATGATTGGACAAATTGGAATCAAAATCAGACAGTTCGTAAAATTGTGGGGCTAAATTGAAAAAAAAAATGACAACTTTTCGAAAAAAAGTAAAAAGACTGTGGTATGAAAATGACTTCAATCCCCTCTGTCGTTCTTAATACGCCAAAACTATGTTGCTTGATTAGTATAATTGTGTCGATTTTCATGCAGAAAAGCAAATTATCCACAGAGATATTAAATCCTCGAATATTCTCTTGACGGAAAGCTTGAGAGCCAAAGTTGCCGACTTTGGATTTGCAAGGGCTGGGGACGACTCTGAAAAAACTCATGTATCGACCAAAGTGAAGGGGACTGTAGGTTACCTAGACCCGGAGTATATGAGGACATATCAACTCACTAGCAAAAGCGATGTTTACTCGTTTGGGATACTGCTGCTGGAAATTTTAACGGGTCGTAGGCCGGTTGACGTGAAGAAACCACCCGATGAGAGGGTGACGGTGAAATGGGTAAGTCTTGTGTTCGTTATTCGTACAGAATATCTGAAATTTACATCTATGTTCAACTCGGTCTTGTAGATTTGCACAAATTCACGGAAAAGTATCTATCTCACACTAAATCTCATTTTCTTAATGTGCGTCCCTTCACATGTGAAGAAATTCTAGGACAGAGGGAGTATTAGTTATTAAAATTGGAATTTTAAAATTTTGTTGATATCTTAAGTATAGTAATAGACTTATCTCTGTGGGATATACGATAATAGAAAGCTAGTCTATATTTGTGGGGCGGAGGTAGTAATACTTTTCAATACCCGATGCATGCAGGCTTTCAGGAAATACAATGAAGGAAGATTAATGGAGATGCTAGACCCGTTGCTAAACGAGAGAATTGATAAAGAGATATTGGCGAAAATGTTCGGCTTGGCGATCCAATGCGCAGCGCCTACGCGAGCAGATCGGCCGGATATGAAAGCAGTGGGAGAGCAGCTATGGGGGATTAGAATGGACTACTTGAAGAGTGAAAGAAGAGACAGATGATGTAACAAACTTTTGTTAAACTCAAATCATCATTGTTATACATCAAGTTTGGATTCATAAGTTGTGGTTAATGTCTATTTCTGCAGGAAATTCTACCTCTCCCCCTAGTCTAGACCATGTCTTTTTCTTTTTCTTTTTTAAATTATAAATTTTTGTGAGATGAAGATTGAACGAAAAATAGATTTTTATCCATTTGTTCATTTGTCTGTTAATTTGTACTCCCTTCGTCCAGTAAGTATGTGCACTATTGTATTTGCACGAGTTTTAAAAAAAAGTTAGATAAAGTAAAGGTGTTGTGAGTGTATCATGAGAATAAAATAATTGATTGTGAAAGTGATAATTTTCGTAAAAGAAAAGAAAAATAATTGATTGTGAAAGTGATAATTTTCGTAAAAGAAAAGAAAAAGAAAGTGCATAAATTTGTGAAATTCTTGCAAGCTGTTAGAGGTGTCTCATATTTTATTAATTATAATATTAGAGACATTTGAAGCTACTATTAAACTCTCTACTTTATTGCACTTTTTATCACAAAAAAATTAATAAATCTTCTAGATTAATTGGTAGTTTTTCTATAAATATTATTTTTTAATGAACTGAGTCAATAATATGTACTCCCTCCATATTTTTATAAGTTGCTCGTTGCTTTTGGGCACACGAATTAAGGTAAAAATGAAAAAGTATAAGTGATGTGATGGAAAAAGTGAAAAAGTATAAGTGATGTGATAGAAAAAGTGAAAAAGTATGAGTGATGTGATGGAGAAAAGTAAAAAAATAATGAAAATAGTGTAAAAAATATTGAAAATAATAATAAAGAAGTGAATAGTAGTTTCCAAAAAAGGTAAAAAAGCAATGAGCAACTTATAGAAAGACGGATGAAAATGACAACATGAACAACTTATAGAAAGACGGAGGGAGTATTAATTTGCTTATTTTTCATTCTTATTTTTTTTCATAATTACAAATTATGAATATGAAATTAGACCCTCGAATGATATTTTAATTTAATGCACACGTGCCCCAACAAATTTAACCCTTTTTTCAACTTTGATTAATAATCGGCAATTCAACTACAATCAAACTAAATAAGGACTAGTCTGGTATGCATCGGTTACACGGTGTAATTTAAGTTCATTTTTTAAAAGTTACACAAAATACTAATAAAAAGTGTATCTTTCATAGTGTAATTTTTCAGTAATAATTTGTGCAACTTTTTAGTAGTAAATTGTAACTTTTTAAAAATAAATTTGAGCTGCACTGTGTAACTGGTGCACGGGAGATTTACGCACTAAATAATAGTAGTATTACTGTATTAGTTTATACGTAGTAGTTGCATAATTGAGTAAATTAATTAATGTGGTTGGCAAATTAAATATTAAATTTGGACACACAACTTTATTAATTATAATAGTACTCAAACGGAGAGCATGTGAATACCTATCAGCTATACATATAAAACAAACCATGTGACTGCACAATAAAACTTCACTGTTTCCCTCTTCCTTCGTCCACTCTTATGTGGAACATATTTATTTTGTTTCATAAAAATATAAATAAAATTATATCAGGGTGGCCGCCACGTGTCCCTATATAAATCGCCAATTAGCTAGCTAGTTATTTCATCGTCCTAACTCAAAATTATACTCCCTCGTTCCGGTAGGAATTTGCACCTTACGGGACGGCATATTTTTAAAAAAAATGTATTTTATATATAAAGTAGTGGCATATGGGTAAATATGTGTATAGGTTTGTGAGTGTGCACTTAAATCAATGTTTTCTTTTTTAGTAGTGTGCAAATTTATATGAAACGTCCAAATAAAAAAAGTGTGTAAATTTCTGTAGGACAGAGGGAATATTAATTATTTTTATTATAAATTATACTTATCAAACTAATAATAAAATGCAAATAAACATCACGGGAAAAAAGTTGACAATATATATACTTGGCCTTGGCAATATATATATATATATATCACCACAGGCTCACATTCATCAAATGAAGGGCATAGATTAACATGCATAAAACCCATAATATATATTAAATTCATTCGATCAAACTCACATATACTAATAAATAATCATCTATATACATATATATGCACTCTAGTAAGACAATGGGTTTTGATGATGATCAAAAGGTTAATAATTACTTCTGGACCGCAACGGCGGATGCCACTAAGAAACGAGCAAGCGTTGTTGTCGAGACGACGAAAAGATGGGGAAGATCGTGTTGTGGAACAATGCGGAAGGCCGGAAAAGAAGACCGGCGTAGGGTTTATCACTCATTGAAAGTAGGGTTTTCGTTGACGCTGGTTTCTTTGTTGTATTTGATGGAACCATCCTTCAAAGGAATTGGTCAGAATGCCATGTGGGCTGTCATGACCGTTGTTGTCGTCCTAGAGTTCACTGCTGGTGAGCATGCTTCTTAATTAATTCTACTTATTTTCATTTTTATATATATTTTTTCAAATTTATAATTAATCAAGCTAGATTAATTTAATTAGTAAAAAAATCATACTCCCTCCGTATTTCTATAAGTTGCTCGTTGCTTTTGGGCACACGAATTAAGGTAAAAGTGAAAAAGTATAAGTGATGTGATGGAAAAAGTAAAAAAGTATAAGTGATGTGATAGAAAAAGTGAAAAAGTATGAGTGATGTGATGGAGAAAAGTGAAAAAGTAATGAAAATAGTGTAAAAAGTATTGAAAATAATAATAAAGAAGTGAATAGTAGTTTCCAAAAAAGGTAAAAAAAACAATGAGCAACTTATAGAAAGACGGACGAAAATGGCAACATGAGCAACTTATAGAAAGACGGAGGGAGTACTATTTAATAATGACAAGTACTTTTTTTTTTTAAAAGTGATAACTAATACTCCAAAATTAATGTTCTATAGTGAAAACAATTAATACATTTTAATATGATATTCTTTAATAAAATTAACCCATATCCTTCAAATTCAAAGTGGTTCATGTATAAATTATTTTAATATTATACGTACTTTGCATGTTTCATAATACATAAAATCTTTTTAAAAATTAAAAAACATAAATTTATATAATTTTACCCTCAATCATCAAATAAAGGGAAGAGTATTTTATTATATAGAAAGTATATGAAAAATTATTGAAGAATTAAAATAAAAAATGGGGATTAAAAAATATGTTTAATATAAATTGGAAAAAATGAGGAAAAAATAGTTAAAAGAATAAATACTTAGAAATAAAATTTATACTCTAAAAATATATTTATTTTGTATTATGGAGGTGGTATAGTTTTTATGCATGACAAATATATATTGTGACTTTCTACTTATTTATTGTGTGAACTAAAAATATAGAAATAGTCATGTACCTTTAAAACATGACTATTTTTTATAATTAAAGGACCATAATTGAAAATTTAAATAGACAAAGGATTAAATTTGAATTCAGATAAAGGTATAAGATATTTTTCAATAGACAAAGGATTAAATTTGAATTCAGAAAAAGGTATAAGATTTTTCTGATATTTTTTCTAATGATCACATCTAATGATATAAATTTTATGCTCTATGCAAATTTAAAAAAAAAAACTACTACCTCCGTCCACGAAATTTATGCTCACATTTTTGCACGTGGTTTAATGCAATATGTCGGAGGGTATTACGGGATATTGTGAGGTCCGTTTTGAATAAAGAGAATATTTATGAAAAGTATATCATATGTATTTTCCATAAATACTTTCTTTACTCAAAACGGACCTCACAATATCCCGTAATACCTTTCGACATATTGCATTAAACCACGTGCAAAAATGTGAGCATAAATTTCGTGGACGGAGAGAGTACTTTTTAGGGGTACTAATTGAGTAACTTGAATTATATGAATTATATTACTATATATAGTTGTAGAAATTATCAATACTATACATCTATCTATCTTGTGATCCAATTATATATTTATATTAGGGGTAGCAGGGGTAGCTTAGTTTTCATATGTACAAAATTAATCAAGAGGCAATATTGTTGAGTGTACAAAATAATATTTTTTTAATCAATATAAAGAGTATCACGTTTTAAAAAAATGCTTGATTTAAAATGTTTCTTCTTAAAATCATTAAACTACATGTGTGATATTTCGTATGTCGAGGAAAATTATTTCGATCGTTTAAAACGGATCTTCATAAAATTTTCATAAACCAAAAATTTGTATTCCCTTTGTCCACAAAAATTGATCTACCTTAGCATTAATGCACGGTTATTAAAAAAAAAGTTAATGTTGATGCGTAAAAGTGAATGTATTAGTATAAAAAATATTTAATGTGATGTGTAAAAGTGAGTATATGTGTATAAAAAATAAAAATAAAATTGTAATTTTTCCATTTTAGGTAATTGGACTATTTATTACGAACGACCGTTTAAGGCAACGTGGACGGAGGGAGTAGTAGTTTTTGTCGAATTAATATGTGGAGTAAATCGAGATTATACAAAGGCAAGCAACTAGCTAGCTTATACACAAGAAAATCAAGAATTATGTATCTGATTTCGACCATTTATAGGCACATTAATTAACATAATCATTTGTTGAAAATTAAAAATTATTATTAATATTTGATCATTTTGGATTCAATAATTTATAGGGGCAACTTTATGCAAAGGATTAAACAGAGGGCTGGGCACATTGCTAGCTGGATCACTGGCTTTCCTAATGGAGTATATTGCTCAAGAATCTGGCCGTGTTTTTCACGCCATATTCATTGCCTTCGCAGTTTTTACCATAGGTAATTAAGACATCCGATTCTTGTTATCTACTGTGATCTAATCTCATTTTTCACTAATAAAATCATACATTTCGTATTTGGTGTGCAAATTCCTATGAGACAGAGGGAGTAGTATGGATGAACGACACATGAATGGTAAAAAAATCAATTAGTGAATGATATGTACACACCATATTAACATGTGTTAATAATCTATCACCATGAAACACCAAGTAGAATAAATACAAAAAATATTCACTCTAGAATGGTTCACATTGGTTTATTAATCTGTCCATGAAAAATTGTCTTGTTACCTAAAATAAAATTAATTATCTTTATTCTAGCATCATATAAATTGTTTAAAAGCTTTAAAATACTATTTTTAGTAGCTTATAATTAATTTGTTAAACTGTTTGATTAGTACAACTTATAATTTTTTTTTATAATTCATCATAATATTATAAAAATTAATTTAATGCAAATTAAATATTTTTTTTATGTTGAGGTGAAGGTGTCACGGGGATGGAGTGGGTAAGAAAAAAAATTCTGCTATTTTTTTTATTTATTTTAAAATCTTATGAGTTGTTCAATATCATATTTTACCGAGCATTTTAAGGGTGCTTATAAGCTTTTAAACAACTTATAAATTGTTGTAAAGAGTCAGGCCGTGTAAAACGTACACCTTTTGTGTTTTTATTGAATTAATGTTTTCCATGTATTTATGTTAACGAGTGCAGGAACAGCAGCCACATACATTAGATTTATTCCTTACATAAAGAAAAATTACGACTATGGAGTGGTGATATTTCTGTTGACTTTCAATTTGATAACGGTGTCGAGTTTCCGAGTAAGTAATGTAATAAATATAGCGAATGATCGGCTTTATATGATCGGCATTGGATGTGCCATTTGTCTGCTCATGACCCTCTTCATTTTCCCTAACTGGTCCGGACAACACATCCATAATTCTACCGTCTCTAAGCTTGAGGCTTTAGCCTATTCTATACAAGGTAATATATACACTTTCATATGCATGCATGTGAAAGGAGAGAGCTTGTTTCGACTTCTTTAATGTGAATGAGATGATAGACATCGGTTAAGCGACTGGTCTCCGTGGAGTTTTGTCGTTTAATATTTTTTTAAAAATAAAAAAGAAATTGTTGACTGTGGCTCAGGGAAATGATGGAGAGGGAGGATTATAAGGAGGGATAAATATAACCGAATGACGGTAGTGATTATTTTGTTAATGAGGGAAATAGTGTTGCAGATCATATTTTTATTCTCATTAACCACTACACGATTACCATATATAAATAAAAAAATTAATCCAACTAATTATGCCAAATTTGTTAATAGACAACGGTTTTTGACCGTTGTTAGAGAGGATAAGTAAAGCTGCACATAGTGAAGGTGGGTGGTGATAGACAACGGTTCTAAATCGTTATCATATGTAGTATACGACAGCGGTTTGCAACCGACGTATCTGTAAAACCGATATCATATATATGGTTGGTTAACAACACTCCTCATGTGGCCTATGGATTTTTTTTTTCTTTAATATCCAGTGCTTCTAAAATATATCGTGGAAGTAGGAAAACAATTTGAAATACAGCTAAGAAAGTGATAGAAGTGAAAGATTATTGTTTCATCACAATTGCATAATGATTTTGTTTGAAAGTAAAGCAGATGGTCTTTTAAACTATTTGACCCAAATTGAGCATTATTTAATATGTACGTACGCATTCTTGATTTATATTATGAAGTATGCATTCTCTAGTGTTTTAGGGCTTACATATCTTCAGTGGCATATAATCACATATATAGTAGAAATTAATTACATTCAATTAATTCGTATATTGCAGCTTGTGTTAATGAATACTTCAGCGATGAGGAGCCAAATCCAGACAAAGATAAATCATCAGAAGATCCCATCTACAAGGGCTACAAGGCTGTTCTTGATTCTAAATCCTCTGATGAGACATTGGTATGTATATATATATATATATATATATGCAAAAATTATCTTGTTACATGAGACTATATAAATTTACATTTACCTCTATCAATGTGATAATGAATTATACCCAATTCATATTTAATTTAGTTGTCTCATGTCATGAGACGATCTCATACTTAGACCAAGTCATATATGTATATGCATTATCTTCTCTGTCATCAAATATCTCTCAGGCATTGCATGCTAGTTGGGAGCCATGCCATTCAAAGCAATGTTACAGAGTTCCGTGGCAGCAGTATGTCAAGTTGGGAGACATCCTTCGCCATTTTGGTTACACCCTTGTGGCCCTCCATGGATGCCTTCAAACTGAAATACAGGTACATCAATTTTATTTACACCATGGATCCGACTATGCGTACGTAGTTTACGTAGCCCAACATCAGTATAAACTACCTGTACCTTAATTACTACAACGAACAAGTGTTTTATATTGGTATTGTTCTCCATAAGAAGCCTACTGTCAGGCTCCACATCATATGCTCTCTATTTTATCAAGTTATGTACTCTCTCTCCACCGTAAATGGTCCTATTTTTTTAAGTGGTTTAATGCAATAAGTCAGGGGTATATAAAAAGTATGATTGTATTTTTTTCATGGAAGTGCCTGATCATGTCCTGATGAATTAGACACCAAGATCCGTACGAGCCCTTTTCCGAGACCCATGCATCCGAGTGGCCGGAGAAGTACACAAGGCACTCATGGAACTAGCCAACAGCATCAGAAACCGCCGCCAGTGTTCGCCGATGATTCTCTCCGACCACCTGCATGAAGCCCTGCAAGACCTCGACACCGCCCTCAAGTCACAGCCCCGCCTCTTCCTCGGCCCCAACACCACCGCCACCACCAACATACTAGCAATGGCAGCAGCAGCCGCCAAGCCCACCAGGAACTCCGGAGTCTCTCTATCAAGTGTTAAAACTGACTCATCAGCATTGATGGAATGGAGGTCTAAAAGGGGTGGTGGTGGTGCTGAACAAGCGAAAGAGGCGGAGAGGAAGTCGTTGAGGCCGACATTAAGCAAGGTCACGAGCTTGGAGTTCGCGGAGGCGCTCCCATTTGCCGCCTTCGCCTCGCTGCTGGTGGAGGCGGTGGCGCGGCTTGATCTGGTGATTGAGGAAGTGGAGGAGCTAGGGACGGTGGCCAACTTTAGGGAGTATAGTGAGGGAGATGATTATGAGAATGTTGGAGGTAAAAAGGAAGTGGGAGCTGCTCCAACTGAGAATCATCTGCATACAATTGTAGCAGACTTTTGATCATATATGGTAGTACTAGTAGGCCAAACATATATATAATACAGATTATTAAATATAAGACTGATACAAGGTTTTGACTATTGTTACATAGGGATGATATTACTGGTAAGGGATAGGAAAAATTAATTGCAAATACATTCATAACTTTATGATACTATTGTAATTATATTAGTGAGGAAGTCTTGCATGAGAAATGAGATCTGATACTCTAGTATGTTTCAGTGATACTTTAACGTCCCATACTTTAGACTGTCGCATACAAAATTTTGTGTCGTTTTATTTCCTGCACGTCTGCTCGATTAGGCCGAGTTGCTAACTCAAACAAGAGAATTGGAACCTCAACCTCTTCCATCTGTTTTGCATCAGGTTGGGATGCAACTTCAAGATGTGTTGGGGCATGAAATCGTGCCTCGTTAATATGCCCACAACTGGAACCCTCTGCAACAAGCAAATACATATTCCATTGTAAAGAGGCTATACAAGACAATATATACAGCATGTGATATACTAAATAATTTGCTAATATCCTTGTTCCCTAATATAATGCATAAAGAATATAACTAAAATCATGAACATGTTATCTGCAGACAAGTCTCTGAATGTGGGCACTAGCTCCCTTATTGAGTTTGGTGTTTTATCTTATGCTTATTTTTGTTAACACATGACATAACCAATTAAGTTGATAGGATGAAACTTCTTACCTCGGAAACACTGGGAATCACCAGCATGTGCCTTAATCCAACTTCCCTGAAAAGTCTCAGGGCTTTAGCTAATGACATTGTCTCCACCACGATGTAGGGCGATGTGTTAGTAAAAGGACGCAAATCTAAGAACATTCCCATCTCTTCCTCGGAAAATTCTATATCTTCAATATGATCCCCCTTCTTTGCAAAATCAGCAGATGAAAATTGAATGAGGGCATCTGTGGATACCTGGTATGGTGTTCTCAAGAAAGATTTCTTTTTTAACAGCACAATGAGATGGGCTCGAAGAATCGAACCGAATAGCACTGGAGACGAAGAGAGTGCACACTCATTCACCACAGGGAATCCGTTATGCCCTGTGGTTCTGAGAACATTCACAATATAACCAACATTCTCAATGCCATGAAACACCTGAGGTTGGCCTGTAATCACATCTTTAACTGTTAATTGACTCATATATGGCTCAGCATTAGCTACTAAATATGGAAGACCCTTCAAAGCCATTATGAGGTCATATATATTTTCATCAAATACATCAGCCACGGCCTTTGAAATGAGAGCAACAAGCATGAGAAGTGGCAGCAGTAATAGATCATCTGTCAGTTCAAGAATGATCACACACAAGGAAATTGTCATCCTCATAGATCCCCCCAGAAGAGAGGCAGACCCAAGAACAGCAAATAGGCCATGGTTTAGATACGAGGTAGAACCAACACACATCCCGATTAAACGACCATAGGATGCACCAATCACAATAACTGGAACGAAGAGGCCAGCTGGAGCAACTACTCCATAACTGAAAATACTGAGTATAAAGCAGGCAGAAAAGAATATAAACACTGAAGAGTAATGAAACTCAGAATCTGTGCCTTTGCTGAACAGGTTTCTGATTGCATCGTCGTTTGTGTTAAAAAAGAGGCTGGCAAGGTCGTTGTAGTGGCCTGGGGGACAGTGGAACTTCTTGTAATTCCCTGACCGACCAGTTGATGGACAAGGCTTTGATGCATCCGATGGACATGGATGACAAGACGCAACCCAGGGCAGTCCAAATAGAAGACAAGAAGTGAAAATGGAAACCAAGCAAGCCAGCATTATCTTATAGACAATTCCTTTCCTGGTATAAAGAATAAATGAAAATTCAGTGTGTGTGAGTTTAATATAACTATATGTAAAATGAAAGTCTTACTTGTTAATTAATTTATAAAATTGGAGAGTCTTATTAAGTAGATGATTGTAGAGACTTCCTAATATGCCTCCTGTAACTGCGAGAAGAAGAACAGGTAGCACATCCTTGAGTTGATAGGATATTTTTACAGAGGAGAGGTTATACACTATAAGACCCCCTTTGCCGAATAGTCCACATTCACCTCTCAAACAGTAACCAATCAGTGCTCGAAGGACTATAGCAACAATAGTAGTTGTGAAGAAAGCTCGCCACAGCAGAGCACTTCTCCACCTGTAAAAGAAAGTCGAAACTTACTATTTTAGAGTTAGAAAACATATATGTGTGCATGTAGGTATATGAATATATATAAAGAAAAAGCATAATAAGAACATTTTCAACGATCATAATATCACCACATTCCCAGTAATCATGCAAATTAGATTCACAATGCATGTATAATGACATAAAAAGCATTGACTTGTATTCTTTGTGGACCAATGAGATGGAACACACCTTGACATAGTTAAACTAAAGTCCATCAAGGGTTATCCCTTGAAACTAATAAAAAACTAAAATCATGGGTTAGGTAATACCAAGTTGCCATTTCTTGAAGAGTAAACAACACCCCGCCAATTGGAGCACGGAAAGCAGCAGCTATCCCTGCAGCAGATCCGCATGTTACGAAATCTCGCCTGTCCAGATCATTTTTGAAAACCTGTAACCACTTCCAGTGCAACCTAAACTTCTTCGATCCACCCTCACCCAATATTGCAGCTATACAAGCACCAGTATGGACCATTGGCCCTGCCTTTCCAATATTAAGAGATGATGACACAGCAAATATGTTTCCAACTATCTGCATGTTATATTACCTTTTTATAAATCTTTAATTTAAGAGGCCAAACAAACAGCAGTAAAACCATACAAAATGATAAGTTTTAATAAACAAATAAAAAGAAAAGAAAAGGGACTTGTTTTTATGGATTTATTAAGATTAAAAAAAAAACATTGTTGAATGAGTATGGCTCCATTTCTATAACTTTGATGACATCCTATGGCTTCGTAAATGAAGAGTGACCAGTTGTTTTGAGTTTTTTTTATCAGTAAATAAAATATGTTCTCCCTATCAGTGAAAGAAATACGTGGGGGTATGGACCAGTCCAATATGTGCATGGTTCAACTATCTATTTGTTTTGTCTACTTTCTGGAAGAAACTTAAATCAAGTAGATAGTAAAGATTATTCAGAAAGAGAAGTACTCTTCTTCCGGCCATTTTCTTGTATTTATTCTATAATGAAATGAATATTTTTTGTCTCTCTTTATGTATAAATGGTTTTACAAAATGGGAATTTTCCTTTCCATTCCTGTAGCATTATATCCAACAGATTTTATTTCCTCCAACGCCATGTATACATATAAAATCAAGCTGATTAACGAAGGCATGCAGATCTCAATTACCTTGACAAGCAGAGTTCGGAATGAAAAGATCGCAGGTGCATCAACACCATTCAGGTAAGCCTTAACCTCTGGTATACCTGAACCAGCAGCCTCAGGTGCTATAAAAGCAGTAATCAAACTTGCAAACAATATCAAGGCAAGATCCGAACCGACAAACACAATGAAAGCCACTAAAAACCTGTCAACAAATATCAAACCTAATAAATATCCACAAACCACACTAGAGAAATTGTCAAGGCCGAGATAAGGCGAATAGGGAGGTATATATAGCATTAACCAGAATACCAGATAGTGCAGTAAAGCAGTTTTTATCTTAGTTGAGTCTAACAAAAATGAAATAGACCCTTCTCCTTTTAGTTGAATCTTCAAACCTCTAAAACCGGAAGTTTTAGTATTTGAAAAAAAAAATATTTGTGCACATCAACATATGCATACAGAAACGAATTATGAAGAGATCAATATCCATCAAAACATGATTCTTACATAAAGCTCAGAAAATAAACAGAATCAGAAGCAAGTGAATCAAAAGTAACAGGGATCCTTACTTTCTGTGCAAAATCATATTGGATGTTATAACAAACTTCAATCCAGCAATATTCACAATGGCAAAGTTGCTGAAGAACCCCACGAGACTCACAATAAGTCCAATAAGAAAACAAAATGTCCATTTCATGAATATATACTGAAATATCTCCATCATCCCTCTAGTCCTCCAAACTTGCTTGAACACATCATTCTCAATAATCCTGCAAATTAGAATTTCAGTTCAGAATCCCGTCAGTTCTCAGACAACAGAACTCAGAGAAAAAAGAGGTAAGATATATCCATTGTAAAGATAGGATCACATCTTACGCTAATGAGTTTTTAATCATAATAAGCGAAATCCTAATTTTAAAAGAAATAGTTTGTAATTGGGTGGAATTGTGTCAAGGAGAAGTGGCATGCATCAATTCCCAACAATTTAAACACATGGATCAAAATCGTATAAACATTATATAAAATTAAAATAAAACTAATCATGCATTTGACATATCTCTTCCCCGCGAAGTGCACCAACACAGAATTTCACCGATGTAATCATAATCCATGAATGTAAACATGGGCATCACTGAGCAATAACAAAGCGGAGTTGCGATATTGAATTCAAAATAAGGGTGAGTGCACATACTCGTAGTCAAGGCTCTCAATGGGGCAGAGATTGGAACCAATAATGGCGACTTGCGACGACGTATTGGAAAGCGATCGGTGTAAACGCAGCGACGGTTGATGAGGCAGCGGCGGCGGCGACTCCTCATCTTTCGTGAAGCCATTAGGAATCGACATTGAGGTGATACGATTGGGCAGAGTATGAGAGAAGAAATTGAGGCATTGAAAGAGTATTAAATAGGAGCAAAGGACAAGCAATTGATGAGCTCATGGAGATGGCGCCAAAACCAGAGGGTAATATTTTAATTGTATCACCGTACAAAGTGTATTTTTTTAGTTATGTTTGTCCTTGAAAAGATTTACCCACAGAAATATGCATATTCTAAATTAAAAATATTTTTTTAATGTTCGCTTTCAAAGTTTTCCCCTCACACATCTTAAATTTACAATAGTCTTGTATGCATCAGGTGTACCGTATAATTCTAATTTATTTATAAAAAATTATACTCTCTCCATTCCGTTATAAGTTGTTCGTTGCTTTTGAGCACACGAATTAAGATAAAAGTAAAAAAGTATAAGTGATGTGATGAAAAAAGTGAAAAAGTATAAGTGATGTGATTGAGAAAAGTAATGAAAATAGTTTAAAAAGTATTGCAAATAATAATAAAGAAGTGAATAGTAGTTTCCAAAAAAGATAAAAAAACAATGAGCAACATATAGTGGGACGGACGAAAATGGCAACATGAGCAACTTATAGTGGGACGGAGGGAGTACAAAGTACTACTAAAAAATTAAATATGTTATTATTGAAAAATGTATCTTTAATGTATAACTTTTCAGTAATAAATAGTGTAATTTTTAAAAATACACTTGAATTGTACGGTGCACTCGATGCACAAGAGATTTACTCTTACTTATATATTATATATTTTTTAATTTCTATATCCAAATAATATTATAAACTTTTTAAAGAGAAAAATAGTACTACATCTGTCCCACAGGAATTTGCACACATTCCTTATTTGAACGTCCCACACAAATTTTTACACTACTAAAAAAGAAAATATTGATTTGCGTGCACACTCACAAATATATACACATATTTACCCATATGCCACTACTTTATATATAAAATACATTTTTCTTAAAAAATGTACCGTTTTATAGGGTGCAATTTCTATGGGATGGAGTGAGTATTATTTTATTGGGTTGGTGTCTTTATGAATTGATATACTGTGCAATTGTATGTTAAATAATTAAGGACAACTATAGTTATAGCGTCATATTCAATAAAAATAATTGATTGTTATTTAAAAGGGTGATTTACGTATATGTTCAAAAAAATTACTATATTTACAAATAGGTTCATAAAATTTGCACATAAGCATTTTTTTTCTGCACAAAACTAATTTGTAATTAATGTTAAATTTGTAAATCATTTTGTAATTTTTTCTATTTAAAATTGCACTTGAATTATATGTTATATTTAATGCATATAACATCTTGTCGATTTTATTTTGTTTGTATATAAGAACTTGTTAATTTTATTTTGTTTGTATATCAATAAATATTTTACTAATAATTTAGTCTTGTATATATCAGATACATCGTGCAATTCAAGTGTATTATTAAAAATCAATTCTGTTGTTATCGAAAATTCAATTTTGTTTATATTGAAAAGTCACTCACATTTTAATTTAATATGGAGTGATTTTTCAAGAGATTATTACACTCAGAGCCACTCTTAGAGTCATAACCTCAAGTAAGGTCTCCTAATGTTCACTAATCACATATAAAGCCTTTTTCATTCATCAATGCCCTCTCTAATTGGAAAAATAACCGTAATACCCTTTACAAACAACTGTACCCATCAAATCACACTGACACAACTGT
The DNA here is from genome assembly GCA_026898435.1 of Prunella vulgaris. NCBI lineage: Eukaryota > Viridiplantae > Streptophyta > Magnoliopsida > Lamiales > Lamiaceae > Prunella > Prunella vulgaris. The sequence goes on from JAPKLY010000042.1 coordinate 740,962, forward strand.
ACAACACTATTTGAAAATGGTCTGTCTCTATCTCAAAACACTCTCTCATTTGGGCAATAATGTCTCTCATAAGCCTCTCCCTCTCTCTCAAAATCCTATCTCTCCTCCGGCTGTGAGAGGAGCGACGGGATGTCGGAGTATGATGATGATGCCGCGGAAGTGAACGGACGGCGTAGCGACGGAACGGAGGACGACAGAGAGGCATTTAATTAGGAGAGAGAGAAATGGATGGAAGTTTTAGAGAGAGAAGGAGGGAGGAGAATTTCCGGTAGACAACACAACTATTTCAGAATCGGCCTGAAAGTCCAGCTATTGCACTCAATCGCGTGCCCCTGGCCTCCAACCGCCACATCTCGCCTGAGAATGGAGCCGCTCTCTGCCGCAAGCACACCATCGGAAACTGCCTCGTCGCACCCCGTACCTATCTCTGCTCACAGACGCCGAAAACTCACCGGCGGGAACTCATGCTCTTCGTCGTAACCGCCCAACCTGTTATCGATCCCTGAAGCCGCCGTCCGATTCCAACCATCGCACACAAACCGCCATTGATGCGCAACCGACTCTTTGAACGGTAACGAAATAGAAGAACCACTTGGGCCAATTCCCTACTTGATTGTGGGCCTAATTTTATATTAATATGAAAGCCCAATTTTATAATTATTTGGCCCAGCCTGGAAGAGGTATATATTGTTTTGGGGATTTTTTCACGAGAGGATTCACGCTTTAGATGCCATTAGGCATTAGGGCAGTAGGTTAGGGGTATATGTTTTAGATTATTTACTTTTGGGCGAAAACAGAGATTAAGAGATTTTTGGAGAGAAAACAGTTTTCTTAGTTTGCTTATTATTTAGATTCTTGTTTTGGATTTCGATTGATTTGGATTATTCTGCTTGATATTGATTTCAATTTTTAATTAGGTTTTATGCAGTTTCTTAATCCAATTATTTTTGAATTAGGGAGCTGGAACAGAGGTATGAGCGTCGGCTGTTGGCGTGAAATGTATGAAATTCTATAAGAATAATCAAATTAAGCGCATTCAATCAATTAGTATAGAAAAATGTATGAAATTCTATAAGAATAATCAAATTAAGATTAATCAGATCTGGTACACATATATGCACTATAGTACACTATTATACTGAACGGTACACAATAATTATGGGATGTGACGTGAACAGTGTATGATGTGACGTGAACAGTGTGCGATCTGACATGAACAGTACACCATCTGACATGAACAGTACACCATCTGACATGAATAGTGCAATATCATCATTCGAGGTACACATATATGTACTATAGTACACCATTATACTCGCCGGTACACAATTATAGGTGTAAAAGGCTATATTTGACCCTAGTTGTATTTTTAAAATATAGGTAGCCATAGTTGTGGTATTACTACATAATTTGGCCTTCAATGTAAGTGACCCATTTTTCAATAGAATTAATGATAGCTATTAATAATAATGATGATGATTTTCAAAATACATTTGAATTACACGATAAATCTAGCGTACAGGAGAATTATCCTTTAATAATTTACAAGAGATAAATTTATACCTCCATTTGTGTAATGCAAATATTTAGAGACTCTAAATTTTGTTCTTAACTATTTTGTTCATAACTATTTTTTTTCCATCATTGCTTCCCAATTTACCTCACCCAATAAATCTCTTAATATTTTTTAAGTAGGAAATTATTTTAATTTTTTACATCTCACATATTTAAGTAGTATTATGCTAAAAGGAAATGGAAGTAGAATTTTATAAAAATAATAAATTCATATTAAAAGAGACTTGCAAGTTATTGTGTTATCTACTACAAAAAAAATTCACATATTTTATCGATAAAAATAAGAGATGGATAGAAATTTCGTCTTTCGTTCCACAAATTAGTGACATATTATAGACGGATGAAGTCTAGTGGTTATTTTTATTAAATGATGGACAAGGAAATCCATCGTTAATCTTTCAACGGCGGATTGGTTGTCTCTAAAATTAGAGATGTACATATCTATCGTAAATTCAAAATATATATCAATATTTTTTTCTTGTACTTTTACGAAGAAAAAAAATGATGTTATACGTTTTATCATCCAAGTTTCACGTATAATCAATGTTGAAGGTCGTTTTTTAAGTGCATGTAGGGGTGGGAATATGTCAGGCTACCCGACAGGGGCCTGTGGCCCGGCGTACTAAAAGTCTTGTTAGGCTTGACCTATTTAATAAATAAGTCGGGCTTAGGACTTTTCAAAAGCCTATTTAATTAAATAGGTCAGATCTGAGCTTTTTTAAAGGTCTTTTAAGCCCATATTTAATAATAATAATATATATATATATACAATATAATATATAAATATATAATTTATCATTTTATTATTAATTAATATATAGATGCTCTAATGCAACATGGTTAGTGGCCACAAAAGATGGTAAGTTGAAGAAAATATGAAAGAATATTTATTTATTTTTTTGAGATTTTATTTTTCTTTATAAGTAGTAGAAGATAATTGCAAGGAATATTTATCATTTATGTATTGATTTTTTGAACCATTTTATGGTTTTGTTATTGTTTTCTTAGTGAGTTGATGTATGCATTAATGAAGTTATTTGTGATTTGATAAATTATTTAATATTATTATCGGTGTTATTGAAATATTTATTAATATTTATAGGTATAGTTTTGAAATTTTAATAATGAATAAAAAATTATGAATTTTTTTTTATTAGGTAGGCTTTTAAAAGACTTTCAGACTTGACCTATTAGCTAAAAAGATCCAGGCCGAGCCTACTAAAAAACCTTTTATAGATAACATGTCATGCTTAGATCCATCAATAGTAAACCAGACCCAGACTTTTTTTTAGAGGCCTAGCCTGACCTGGCTTATTCCCACCCCTAAGTACACGTACCTGCCGAATAATTTTATAGCACATTAAAGTATTTGTTGTTTCAACTTCACCATACACTTTTATATTTTTACTTATAAAATCTCTTATTTTATATAATTTTTTTTTTTGGCAAATTATTGAATAATGAGTGTGGTATATTTACTTGATAAGTTTGGTGTGATTAATATATAGTTATATTTTTGTTAAAAAAAATTTATCTCTTTAGAGACAAAATTTTATCCAAATTTTTAGAATTAACATGTATATGCTCTTAACTGAAAAAAAATTAATTAAATGAATTAAAAAATTAAATTTGAATACATAAATTATAAATTTAAAGTTAGTGTAAATTACTAGACTTAGAAAAAAAATGGTGAAAACGTCTATATATATAAATTAGAAACAAAAAATAATTAACTAGATGAATTTTGAAAAAAAAAGGACTCAATTTGGATATATATATATATATATATATATACATATATAGAATTAAATGTATAAAAATAAATAATTATAAATTTATATTAGTTGGAATATTAAATTCACAATATAAGAAAAATACGGGTGGAAACAAATTAAAATTAATTAGAAGAATTTTAATAAAATTACTCAATTTAGATACATATACAATTAATTGCATAAAGTGCACAAATTATAAATTTATAGTAGCCAAAAACATATAATTTTAAAAAAAATTGGTGAAAACTTTTATATAATTAAATTACAAATACAAAGAAATTAATTATATGTATTAAAAAAACTCAGTTTGAATACATATCCAATTAAATGCATAAAATGAATAAATTATAAATTTTTTGTAGTAAAAAACATATAATTTATAAAATTAAAATTGTTGAAAATATTTACTTTAGATAAATTAGAAATGCAAAGGAAATAACAATATGAATTTTAAAATAATGACTCAATTTGAATGCATATATCATTAAATATATAAAACAAACTAAGTTATATATCTATAGTACCAGGGGCGGGACCAGAATCATTTTGTGAGGGTGGCCAAAAAAGATAAAAAAACTATTCATAATTAATGAAAAATTGAACAAACTAAAGATTATCATATGACAAATTAATAAACAATGATATATTTAAAAATAATCATAAGATAAAAAATTTAAAAAATAAAACTAATACAAAAAATATGTGTTTGTATAAAAATAGCACTCGAAAGATGATGATAGACAATAATTATATCAAAATTTTTAAATATGTATAGTTGACAAAAACTCATTATAATTTTAATGATCTATGTTGCACAATACAACAATACGAGAGAGATTGGTGCTCTTATTCTACTATTTTTCATCGATAAAATTGAGTAAACATTATTTTAGATGAGAGAAACTTAACCTACAACAAAAAATTAATTTATCTTTTAAGAAATATAAAAGAAAAAATGAATCAAATGAGAGAATTAAAGTGAAAATTAAATCTAAATAAAAATTAAATGAATTAACTTTAAAAAATAAAATATATAATATATATATTAAATATATATAATAATTAATTATATGATATATCATATTTTCATTAATTATTTTTATTTGGGTAATTTAATGAAGAGCAGCATCCAACTTGTGGCAAAATCATTATATTTAGCACAATATTCAACACTATTCTTCCAAAACTCACCCATTATAGGATATTCACCAACAATCTATGTACATATATTATACTCCATCCGTCTCAGAGGAAATTGCAAGTTTTTCTTTTCGGGACGTCCCAAAAGAACTTGCAGATCTTAAAAAGAAAATCCTTTTATAAACTTATCCCTCACAATATCTTCATATTTACGCAAAATGTCATTACTTTTTCACTTTTTGAGCCCACATTACACTCAATCCAACTAATTTTTTCACTTTTTAAATAAAATTTTACCAAATTAACCCTCAAAACACTACTTTTTTTTTTATTTTATTCTACTTTCTTCTTAATTTGTATGTCCCTCCTTCCTTGCAAATTGCTTTGGGACGGAGGGAGTATATATTAGTGAAAAAAAATGTTTTTTTTCTTTTTTGAGGGGGGCCATGGCCACCCTTATTATCAACATGCCACCTTTATTATCAACATAGTTCCGCTACTGTATAGTACTAAGAAATATATAATTAAAATTTTTGGACATTTATATGAACAAATTAGAAACAAAAGAAAATTTGTTAGATGAATTAAAAAAATTAATTAATTAATTTGAATGCATATACAATTAAATGCATAAAATAAACGAAGATGAAATGGAGGTTAGCGGTTCAAAACTTCATATACCCATATTGGGCAAATATTTCTACAATCCGACAAAAGCTTATATAAAAGGTGTGTATGTGCCTCAATGGTTCGTGCTCCGCCATGATCAAATGGAGGTTAGCAGTTCATGTAAGTAGTTAGGTCTCCTAATTCATCCTCAAAGAAAATTAAATCCGAATCACTCACTCAAATGAGAAATCAGGTGGCTAGGTGAGCTAACTCTGTTATTTATATTGCTAATTGATTTTTGTTGCCTTTGCATTCCATCCACTTGATTTTATATATATATATTAAAAAGGAGAAGCCAAATTCAAATTGGTTACACAAAGGGCCTATCAACCTCATTCTTAGTATTAAATATGCACCTTTTATTTAATTAAAAAATATTTAAATATGTAAGGCTTGTGATTTATTATTAAATAAAAATTTATATGAAATTTAATTTTTAAATTATTTTAACAGCAATCCAAATCCCTCCCCCACCATTAATTGTATTCAATAGTTAACTTAAGGCCCACCCGGCAAAGATGCCATGCATATTTATTTTACATGTCACATTCGATATAACTAGTGCACGCTCAAATTAAATATTATAAAATTTAAATATAAAATTATATAAATAATAAATTATAATAAATATTTAAATATAATAAAATAAAATATAAATTTTAGATAGAATTGAGTATATTGTATACATGTTACTAAAATATTTTATACCGGTCAAAATAGATATAAATAATTTTATTTTATCAATTTATCTATTAATTTTATTAAAAAAATTACCATTGCTATTTTTCTTTAATATGAAAATATTATATTGTATGTGAGTGTATTAAAATATTTTATCAATCCTACATTTATAAAATTATGCACTAAAAACATCAAACAATTTTTTTTACGTAACTTACATAATCTAAGCAAAAACAATTGAATTTTAATTGTATAATTAAAATTAATAAATAATCAATATTATGATAACAAAATATATATTTAGAATTTAAATGTTATTTTTATATGTGCAATATATATGTTAAATTTAATATCTTAGAGAATAAATAGTTTGATATATAGTGTGTTGAAAATAAATTCAAAATTAAAAATTTAAATAAAACTAAAATTATTGGCATAAAGTAAAATATATATATATATATATATATATATATATATATATATTATAAAATTAACTCACTCTCTTTATTGGAGAGTGAGTCTCATCATTCTACCACAAAGCAAGTTTTCTATATTTGCTCAAATAAATATTTTTTTTCTCTCTTCACTTCTACTTTTACAATTGAAGGATGTCATCAATTAAGGGTAAATGGTGAGGAAAACTCATGTTTTTAACTGTTCATCATAGGGAAATTTTTTTAAACACAATTTTAAAAAATTTGTGATTCAATTTGGAGTTATATATACAATTAAATATATAAAAAATTAAAAATAATTTTTTTTAGTCGTGTAAAATATTAAATTTATAAAATTAAAAAGATTGTTGAAATATACATATATATATAAATAAATTAGAAATAAAAATCAATTATTTTGATGAATTTAACAGATGTGTCTCAATTTGGAATTATATACAATTAAATACATAGAAAACTAACAAATTAAAAAATTTTAGTCGTGTAAAAAATTAAATTTATAAAATTGACAAAAGATTGTTGAAATATTATATAAACAAATTAAAAATAAAAAGAAATTATTTAATGAATTTTTTAAAAATGTGATTCAATTTGTAGTTATATATAATTAAATACATAAAAAATTAACAAGTTAAAAAAATTTAGTCGTGTAAAATATTAAATTTATAAAATTTAAAAAGTTTGTTGAAATATTTATATAAATAAATTAGAAATAAAAAGTTTAATTTGATGAATTTTAAAAAAAATATGACTCAATTTGGAGTTATATACTATTAAATTAATAAAAAATTAATAAAAAAATAAAAGAGAAAAGAAATTAATTGTCCACATGGCACAACCCGGATAAGAAACCGGTTGTGGTCTGTTATAGGACTTAAATCAAATAAAAATTTAAATTTATAGGACTAAAATCAAAAAGTAAAAATGATGTGAATCGAAATAAAAAAAAGTTACAAATTAATGAGCTTATAAAACTATAATCCCTAAATAAATTAACTCATGCAAATTAGCACATATACCCTTTATTTAATGTGTTTAAAATTGATTATAACTCAAATTACAATATACTCCCTCCATCTCCAAAATTTACTCCCATATTAGTAGTCGCACCAAATTTAATAAAAAATAGTATTATTATATTAAAAAGATAGATAAATTACAGAAAATATTGGAATATTATGGGAATCAAATTTTTATTTGTAAAGTAATTTACCTCTAAAAAAAGAGAATAAATTTTGTAGATAAATAAATATAAATAAATTTTTTGGTTGAAGAGAGTACATAATATGTTTAAAATGTGAGATGATTGAAAATCTTACTATTATTCATAATTGTATTATTTGCTCCGAATAACAGGATCATAACAATTACTACTTCTATGGGATAGGAATTTGCACACTTTTTTTATTTGGACGTCCCACATAAATTTGTACATTACTAAGAAATATAAATTTACGTGTACACTCGTAAACTTATATACATATTTACCCATATGCCACCACTTTATATATAAAACATATTTTTCTTAATAAATATGGTATTCCGTACGGTGCAAATTCCTACGGGACGGAGGGAGTATATTATTTGTTGGACAAAATATCTGCTGCCTTATCATTTGACTACATCCCTTTTTAATTTATATTCAATCTTATAGTCAATTTTATACTTTGTAATTCTTTTAATCACAATAATACGAATTCTTCATTTTATGTATCTTTCTTGCACCAGGTTGTAAAATACATGTGTTTGGAAACAACTCATTAATTACTGGCATTTTTCTTGATTAATTACTCGCATGGAACAACTCATTGCTAACAATTTAGGTGACAGCCCCATAATTTATTTACTAATTTATTTAGTAGACAAAATATATTTGTTTTATTAAATGATATAGACTATATTAATCTCATGTCACATCTTGATGATTATACACCTTTTCATCTTCCACCTTTGGTATTTGGTTTATTAGGCATGAGCGATTGAGATAGCCTATTAGTTTAGGCCTTATTCATATATTGAGGGAGCTTTTGGGCGTGTTCACAATTTTAATATTATTTAATTTAGTAGTTAAATAGTGAGGTTAAATTATTTATTATAATTTGACAGACGGATATGTATATTATTTTTTAGTAGGTATTATATGAAAATAGTTCATGATAAGCTTATCATGAAATTGTTTTAATGTATCAAATATTTGGTCAAGTGTATCAAAATATTCATCAGGTGTATCAAAAGTTGAAGTCAATATATAAATTTTATGGACCTCAACTTTTTGTACACCTGATGAGATTTTTGATACACCTGGTTAAATGTTTGATATTTTAAAACTTGTTCATGATAAGTTTATCATGAACTATTTTCATACAATACTTTGCCATTATTTTTATATTTGTTTGGTAGGTGATAATTAAAATGATATAAAATTTATTTGAGTATTTGGTATATGATATAAAATTTTATAGCCATAAAATTATAAAATTACCCTTAAAGTTTCAATTTATGGGACAAAATTACAAATAACTAATTTTTTCACCCGTACAATGCACGATCAATGATATTTATTAAATAATAATTTTTATTTTGATAATATAACTAATTATTATATAATATTGCTGAAGAATATATTTTTCCCATATATGCAAATGAGCTGTTTACATCCTTTTATAATGTGTGTATCTAACCATCTGTCTAACTAACTAACTATAGAAATGAAACGTAAATGCATTGTAAATGCAGATTCCTAATTCTGTTTATATAACTAGGACTCACGTGAGTAACATGCATGCAATGCATGTAATTGTGCATGCAAATGAACTGTGTGTATACGTAACGTAAGCAATGCAGAGATAAATGTGTCTGTAATCCTTAATCGAAAAAATTAAATTTAACTTAAGTTTAATTTTTAACATGATCCAAAAGTTTAGCTTAAAATGCAATTCATAAAATGTCATGATTTAAATTGCAATTAAGATTCAAACCTTTTGCCATGTAATTTAAGTTTTTTATGGTAAATTGCCATGTAGGCGCCACATAAACTTTGGGTAGAGGCAAATCTGTCTGTAAGTCTTAATTGCAAAAATAATTAACTTGAAGCTTTTAACAAGATTCAAACGTTTAGCTTAAACTGCAAAATTGGAAGAAGTCGTGATTTAAATTGCAATTAAGCCTATTTTATATATTATGAATTTTAATTCTTACTAATATTTTGCGTAATATGTAAAATCCTATCTTTTTTAAAGATAACGAGATTTGTGAGCAGAATTCATACATAAAATAAAAAATTCATTTTACTACTTTTATTATTTAAAAAAAATAGGAATATATTAAGGTTCTTATCTCAGTTATAATAATGTTTAATTAATACAATGTTATAAAATATAAAATAAATATATAAAAACATACTACCTTTTAAAATATATTAATACATAATTTGAATTGATTAACATTTTAGATTATTGAAAATGCATTCTTATTGATCCAATTGCAATTCAAAAGTTCTCATGAGTGATAATTGTCATGTGCAAATAGTTGATAATACACAGCCTAGCTTTGTAGAATTCTGAAAGAATTTGTATCATTTGGTCTACTTGAATTAAAGAATGTGCACGTATGGATTGTTCACAAAATGTGCACGTACGGATCTTTTAAAAAATGTGCATCAATATTTTTATATTTACGTTTACAATTGAAATTTTTTATGAGACTATAAAATTGCGGTTGCAATTGAAATTTTTCATGAGACTCCAATGAGAATTTTGATTTGTATAGAAAATTAAATTGACAAGATTCGATTATTATTTTCCCCGCACGATAGAATAGTGATAAAAATTTGTGTCAGACGGTCAAACAATAAGATAATTAATAAATTAACACAAATTAAACTTATTTCTTTGAGTAAGTCTTGTGTAAAACTTTCTCATTATATGAGACTAATATAAAATATATTATTTATTTTAAAAATAAATGAGACAAGAATTCCCGCGTTAGTTGGCCGAACGACTGAATTGACCCCGGGGCCATGATGAGAACCATCTGTGGGCCCGATCCCCGAGGGTCAGGGGGAAATTCCTGCACTGGGTGGCATCCGACACTCCCACCGATATCATGAAGTCCGCGTACTTGGATCTGTGTACTTTCGGATCGGACTCTCCCTCATACGCGGCCATCACCAGAAACTGAATTTTCTTTTGTACCGGTGCCTTTAGAATGGATGGTGCCAGGGGTGACACTGGGAGTGTAGTCGTATCTGCTCCACCGCTCTTAGCGGCCACTTGCATCTGGAGCTGCTCAACGGCCTTTTTCAACGTGGTCAGCTCATCATCGTGACCTACCTCCTGTGGAGGCTGTTCAAGGGTCGTATGTCTCACAGACGTACGACACCGTAGTCCCTCGCTCCGGGGTAGCCCATCTGTGATGCGCTAAAATTGTCGAGCACCGTTTGGGCCGAGTCTATCGGAGCTGGCCTCCTCAACCTGTCATGTGCGGACCTACGAGGGTGTAGGTATGAATCTTCTCTTCGCACCGGGAGTAGTGGTGCTGGCACGGACCTTGTGCCGTCTTCTCATATCTAGGCCCTAACCTGCCCTGGAGAATATCTCGGGACCGATGATTCGTAGAGCCCTCGGCTTGGGTTCCAACTTGTCCACCTCGTGAGTCGAGCCGATCTGTCACTTTAGCCTTTCTGGTGGCTTGTTGGCGGCGAGCTCTAGCAGAACTCGCCTCTTGTTCGCCCTAAAGCTCGCCAGGGAGCTCGCCAACCCTCTCTCTGGGCTGGGTGGAATGTGACCTCCTAGTTTCCTGGTCTCGGGCCGTGTTGGTGGGAGCTCGCTGATGAGCTCGCTGGAGCTCACCCAGCTGTTGCTGTCGGCGTACACCCTGGAGCAGGGCTATAGTTTGCTCCAGCTCGTCGGGGTTCTGGAGCAATTCCTGGAGTGCCGGGTTCAATCCATCTTGTTGTGCCATTGTGGCGTGTCCCTGATCATTAGCTCGTTGGGGAGCTCGCTGATGGGAGGGTCCTCCATCAGCTTGGTTCCTCTGGGGACCTCGTCCATTCCATCTCCTGGTAGTGGATGAGGTGTACATGTTGTCTCTTGACATTTTTGTCCAGCTAAGGGTAGCTCATCTTCAAGTTTTCTTTTTTCCAGCAAAGGTAGGAATGGTAAAAAATATTTCTAGCCTTGCATGCAAGTGATTTATCCAGAATCTGGTTTAATCACAAACACACATGCATTTAGAGGTTTTACTTCCTTATTTTGGTTCACAAATTTCTGGAAAATATTAAAATTCTGGAAAATTTCTTCAAATCTTCAAACAATTCTTCAATGTTCTTTAAGAGCACCTTTGAATATCTCACTCTTTTCTCTTAAATTTCTATCATCGGAGGTTCGGCCCTCCTTCTAGCGTGAAATTGTTGGAAGAATTTACTAATGATATGGAATTAATGGTTGATTATAAACTGAATTCCTCCAAACATTAAAGGATGAATTTGAGAGTGTTTTGTAGAGAGAGAAAGTAGAGAGAAGTGCTCTTTTGCATATATTGAACTTGGAGAGAGAAAAATGGTACATTGGCCAAATTTATAGTTTTGCATGTAGTGAGGTGGCACTCATTAAGCTTACTTAGCTTAATATGCTGACAAGTGTCCTTAACATTTGTCATCATGCCCACTATTATACCCTAATTACATTGCTTTGACCTTCTACATCTCTATTAGCTATCTACGTAACTACTGGCTCTACTCCGGACCTGGTGAGCTCCTTGGCGAACTCCTTTGTCTTGAGTTACTCCGGGATGTGATGCTAATAATAAGACCATGCCCTTACTTCTGGCTCTGGCGAGCTGTTGGGCGAGCTCTCTATCTCTCCATTGCGTTGACTGATCAGAGGGTGGTGAGTGGTACCTGGTCACCTGGACGAGCTCTAGGAGAACTCCTTGGCCTTAAGTTATTAATTTCGTAAAAATCACCTAGTGTAGCTCACTTTAGTTCTCCTATCAACAGTATAGTAAAGGGATTACAGAAGAAAATGGATCACACTTACAGAATATAAAAGTTTATTGATACCCTAATTATGGAAGATTGGTTTATTAAAGTGAGACATATAATACACAAATAATTGGTTCATACCTTTGTATTCTATGGATTTTTTGAGTAGTTAACTGGTATAGGATTCTGTGCAGTAGGATAGTCCCTAATATAGTCTAGTAGAACCGGTTTATATGGTTTTTATGCAAGTCTGCACCAAAGCAGGCATCAGCACCTTCGCCATATGCAATACTCGCAACGCTCCCAAGGTTAGGTGCGCTTATACAAAAAACTAGATACTAGACCATTCGACCAATCCTTAAGGTGTTTGGTTATTTCACCCAAAACTATACCCTCAATTATGCCATACATCAGACCCTGAGGAAACAACCAAAGAGCACTAAAACCTATGGGCCCAGGATCTTGAGCCCCGTCCACTAATCCTACTTTGACTATTTTCAGTCTTTCACTTTCTACCCAACCCCATCTTTGAGCAGACCCAATCTTTTAGTATTTACTACCTCAATTTCTTATTATCTGCCATTTAATCTATATAAATAAATAGGATTAAAAGTATATTGATATTCTAATTATGAAAAATTAATTTGTTAAAGTGAGAATAATTATGAAAATAAGTAGTAAATTTTCAAAATTCATCAGGATCATTTTAATTTTTTATTTAAAATTAATTAATATTCCTTCGGTCTCAAAAAATTTCTTTCACATACGAAGTGACACACATATTAATAAAATTAAAATTTAATATGAGTGAATTAAAGTGCACATAATGTACACGTATGGATTGTTCACATAATGTGCACTTACGGATCTTTCACAAAATGTGCATCAATATTTTATATTTACGGTAACAATTTAAATTTTTTATGAGACTATAAAATTGGGTTTGCAATTGAAATTTTTCATGAGACTCGATCCATTGAGATTTTTTATTTGTATAGAAATTAAATTGATAAAATTCGATTATTATTTTTCCCGCTCGATAGAATAGTGATAAAAATTTGTGTCAGACGGTCAAACAATAATACAATTAATAAATTAACACAAATTAAACTTATTTCTTTGGGTAAGTCTTATGTAAAACTGTCTCATGGTATGAGACAAATATAAAATATGTTACTTATTTTAAAAAAAAAATCACCCTATAATAATAAATATTGCAAAGTAAAAATAACAATCATTTAAAAGAAATTACATTCTCAATAAAGTATGTATAGTAAAAGGATTATGGAAAAAAATATATGACATTTACATAATATAAAAGTTTATTGATACCCTTATTATGGAAAATTGGTTTGCCAAAGTGAGACAAACAATACACAAATAATTGTTTCATACCTATGTATTCTACGGATTTATT
>JAPKLY010000042.1:764656-781370 GCA_026898435.1 Prunella vulgaris
AAAAAAATAATATAAAAAAATAATTTCACACGTGTATGCCAGCGTGATAACATTTCACGCGCTCCGACGAGACATGTCATTGCTGGCCGGAAAAAAAGTGTATCGAATTGAAGCTTTTTTAAAAGGTTGAGATTTTTATAATAATCATGAAGTTTAGGATTAAACTGATAGATGAGTAAAATGTGGTGTATTTATATAGAATTATTCCTATTATTCACAAGAGCTCAACTAAAAATTAATTTCATAAAAATAATATATTCCAATGGGTTGTAATATTCTTTCCACAATAATAGGTCAAATTTAACCAAATAATTGAATAAAATCAAAATTACCATTAACAATCTTAACTTTACCTTCCCTAGTCAATTCTTAACAGCCACCCCTATCTCCGCCGCCACCACAGCCACCCCCACCCCACCTCCGCCATCACCACAACCAACCCTACCGTCGTCGCCTCCCCTACCGCCACCAAAATCAGACATTTGGATGTTAGAAGCACAACCGCTGCCCGCATCACTCGTTGATTGGCGGCCACTTATGCAAAAAAAGAAGAGCATGACAAACAATAACGACAGACAGTAAAAAAGTCAACAAGATTATAATTTGGTCATCCATTGCACGTACAATCGGAACTAATAGTCGAAAGTTCTCTTGGTTATTGATTTTGTAGTTGATATGTTGGAAATTGTGTTTTGACCAAAATAATTAAGGCATTATTAATTTTAATTTTGAAAATCAAACATGATTTAGTTACCATTAAGTGAGAAATCATCCAATAAGAGTGGAAAGAAAATCATTGATAAATGGGTATGGGTGCAAGTAAGTGGGTCTTGCTTGTCCCACGTTGGAATTCATTAAGAAATTTTCAAAGGATATATGTAGTAACACATGATGGCTTTACAAATAAAGTGCTTGTCCAATGCACCACATGCGCGCTGCCCGTCCGGCCCGGCCATCACATGTTACTACATAAATGAAGGAATTCCAACGTGAGACAAGCAAGACCCACTTGCTTGCACCCATCCCCATTTATCAATGTTTTTTTCTCCACTTTCATTGGATGATTTCTCACTTACTGAAATTTGGTTTTGAGATTTCCAGCATACCACGATTATCTACTCCGTGAGTAGAGTAATTAAATCATGTTTGATTTCCAAAATTAAAATTAATAATGCCTTAATTATTTTGTTCAAAACACAATTTCCAACATGATATACATTGGTTTTCTCTCCATGTATGTTAATGCTATGGCGGTAGTATAGTAGTTAGGTCTTAATTCTTTTTCCATAGTTGAAGGTCTAAACCCTAATATAGTTGTTGCCATTATTTAATTCTTTAGTATAACTTCTTTCGTGCGCCGTCTTCATAGTATTTTGATATTTAGTCATAATTTTATTTTAAAGTTTTATTTTTATAATATGTGTGAGAGTTAGTAAAAAAATGTGTATTTTCAGTGATGAAACTGAATTAGTATCAGTGGTTGTGGACCTTGGTATTAGAGTTTATTCTAGTTGGTGTTAATTAGTTTCAGTGAAGGACTTTTGATATTGGTGGGTGTATTCAGCTGAAAGAGAAGTGTCAGGTTTGGAAAGAATCGGCTATAATGTTGAGAAACTCGTCTTGTGAAAGTCATCTGATCTGATCAAATCACCTGACCTAGTTTGTCTAAGTTAGTTGATCTAATGGCAAGTCAGCTGATATGATCAAATCAGCTGATCAACTGATCTGATGGTCAGTTATGTGATGTTTGAAGTCATCTTTCATGTGGGAAGTCGTCTTACCTAAAGAATGCAGTATCCTAAAGTTAGTTGAGGATAAAGTCTTCTGATTTGGAGGTCGCCTGATCTGAGCCTTGACCGGTCCAAACCAAGTTGTGAACTGGACCTTTGCTGAACCGTTTACTTACCATGAACCGCTCATTATGAAACTCAACTAAGTAAACGTTGTAACAGAATTTAAGCTTGTGCAAGCAGAAATGCATAAATGCTAAAATTGATTAATTGACTCAGTTGAAACCGTCAATTAGATATAGGGCTTTGATCGCACTGGGAAGTAGTATAAATTGATGTAACTTTCACCTTGATTAGAGAGAGAGATTTATCAATTTTAAAATTAGGGTTCTTAGTCAGTTATTTTGGGAAATCCTAACTGCGGATGCAATTGAGTTGTAAACTGTAAATTCTTCGTCATATATTGGAGTTTGAGTGTTCTTGATCCCGTGAATATAGGTTTTACAACTGAACCACGTAAATCTTTTGAGCGTTGATTTAGTTTTTTGTTGATCTTTGTTTTCATACTTGCTTCATATATTCAACCAGGTTCATTAGTTTGTTTTGTTCTGGGATTAATTTCAGAATGAATTCCCCTAACAAGTGGCAGCGCTTGTAGGAAATGATTGTTGAAGATGAAGATGAAGCTCGAGATAAAGAAATTCAATGGCAAGAACAACTTCAGCATGTGGAAAGTGAAAATGAAGGCTTTGTTAACTCAATATGGTATGGCTTTGGCTTTGAAGCCAGATGATAAATGGCCATCGTCTTCTGATGAAGATGCCCAAGATAAACTGGTTGAAATAAACTATTATGTGTCTCGATGAGAAATCTCTTAGTGAGGTGGCTAAGGAGAAAATTGCAGTTGGTGTCTAGGAGAAGCTTATCAAGTCTGCATCCAACAAACTTTTTTATAAAATAGAAACTTCTTGGTTTGAAAATGACCGATGACAGAAAGATTTCGAAGCAGATGGATGAGTTTAACAAATGTGTTGATGATCTTAATGTTGAAGTGCGTAATGAGTACAAGATTTTCCTGTTAATAAATTCCTTGCCAAAGTCTTATAATGCTTTCAAGGATATCAGAGGAGACTACTCTTGATTTTGTCCAGAATGCTTTGAAGATCGATCAAAGGGATTAATCAAGATACGATTGAGAAGAAATCTCAAATGCAGAACATAAAGTCCAAGAAAGGCAAGAAGAATCAGAACCAGAAATCTTAAAACAAGCAAGGTCGAACAGATAAGAAGAACAAATGGATTGAAAAGAGAAAGTGTTATCTCTGCCATAAGGTTGGTCATCTCAGAGAGAACTAAGAATCAAAAACATGATGTTGTTGTGGAGGGTGGTTATGACAATGCAGATGTGTTGATGGTGAGCTATGACAGGCTAGCTACATCTTGGACTCAGGGTTTCAAAATCTCGAGAAATTTGATGGAGGATTAGTTCTACTTAGCAATGATGAGAGTTGTAGGGTTCCATATGTGCCTGCAGATTTGAAGAGGAACCTGGCATCCCTAGGCCTGGAATATGAGTTTAACATCAAAAGATGTATCATATCTATTACAATGTCAGATCAAGTATTCTTTGAAACACATGGTATTTTCTGACACTGATAGATGAATATTCTAGAGTATATCCAAACGAATAAACCTGCATGAAGCCCTCTTCATCTTAACTGGAGTAATTGTATCACAAATCCTAGGTTCAACTTTCATCTTTCACCATGTTTGAAAGTTTATAGTCAAGTTCAAATATTATTTTATAACATTTATATTGCTGAAAATAGATGTTCATTTTATTACAAGATTTCAAGCCATGTGTAAATCTCAAGGTTTTTTTCATGGGAAGACTTGGTTATGATGTTGTCAAAAAAATGTAATTGTATTGTCTAACAAAAGGGATTTTTTGCTTGAAATTTGCAAAGTTTCAAGGGTTTATTTGAACTCAGAAATATGTTTACATGTGCGTTCAAGATCCTGGATGCTCTTTTAAAGCATTTAAAGCAGTAGCTTTAGTATTCAACAATGGTCGGGCTTCCATCTTTTCTAATTAAGGAAATAGACAGCATTGGCATAAAAGGGGGGGGGGGGGAATAAGGGGCCAAATTATGCACAATTGAGATGTAAACCTCAGTCTTATATGCACTGGGTGCACCGTGCAATTCAAGTATCTTTTTAAAAAATTACATCATTTATACTGAAAAGTCACACGTGAAAAGTGTATTTTTTAAAAATACATTTTTCAGTAATAACATGTGTGACTTTTCAATACTATTTTATGTAATATTTTTAAAATACATTTAAATTGCACAATGCACTGACTCAATCATTTCATTGGTATGTATTTTGACCTCCATAAGTAATTTGAGAAGGTGGGTGCTGAAAAATATTTTGAGTAATACCCAAAAATAATTGAGTAATACATCGAGAACAAATCTAAATAATATATACCTCAAAAATAAATCTAAATAATACCCCAAGAATAATTCATTAATGCATCAATTTACTAATACCACAAGAACAAGTTTGGAATACCCGAGAACAAGTTAATAATACCCCAAAAACAACTCATTAATACTTTAAGGACAAGTCTAAACAATATCCCAAGAGCAACTCACTAATGTTTTAATTGTCAAAATA
Organism: Prunella vulgaris; assembly: GCA_026898435.1. Classification (NCBI taxonomy): domain Eukaryota; kingdom Viridiplantae; phylum Streptophyta; class Magnoliopsida; order Lamiales; family Lamiaceae; genus Prunella; species Prunella vulgaris. Next base: position 769,069 of record JAPKLY010000042.1, read on the forward strand.
TACATAGTGCGATGTGTTCTGTGTATTTTTTAAAAATCAAATTAAAATCAAAATTGAGGTGCATCCTATATACTTGGGTACACATAAGTTTTTGCAATAATATAAATATAAATTTTGCTCTACTAATATGGAAGTATACAACATATTTCTTGCAATGTAATATGTTGTTAACATTTTATTTATGTTATAATTCCAGAATGATAAACTGATTTTTTGTTTTGAAGAGAAAAAAAAGGGTGATATTTTACGAATTATTTGCAATATTTCTCGATTTTTGTATTATGACTTAACCGATAGCAATATCATATTTCTATGATATAATTGGGGGAAAAATTGCTATCTAAATTTGTAATGTATCTAGCAGCCTTCTTCAGTTATACGTATAAACCTGTAATGACATATATATATATACGTGCAAATGTTTAATAAGTCTAGTTGAATTGATATTTCGCTGCCTCCAATGACAAGTTGGATTCTTGGATATATATATATGATTATTGTTGAGTAATTTTTTGTCATCAAGAAAAGATAGTATATTAGTATCTTCTTTTGTAAGAGCAAACATTGGATTGGACTGAGCTTAGCCTATGAAATGCTGGTTAACAATCCTTCTGATACCTTTTAACAATTACTCTTAAACTTTCAATAGTCTGTTTAAATATGGTATTAGGATAAGATCATATTGCTGTATCCATTCTGGTATTTATAGCATTTCTTTTGCCTTTAATTTTCTCTTACAGCTATGATCTTATCATAATACCATACATAGAGTGTGTTTTCAAACTCTAAAAAAAATGTAGAATCACTTATTTTTTTGAAAAATTGGGTCTTACCAACTTAAAATAAAAAGTGATTCTGCACTTTTTTTTAGAGTTTTTGTACCAAGGAAAAATTGTTTGGCTGACTCAACAAATCCTTTGTACAACAGCTAACTTTAGTTTTTATTTTCTCTGGCAGCAAATCTATATATTTAGTTAACTGCAGGTGTATCATCCAATTTGCTTTTATTAGCACATTTATTAAGGTTTAATTATGGACTTCATTTGACTTTCATAAATGTATCACATAAGAACATCAACTTAAATATCATAGTTTCAAACTACATGATTTTTTTCCTGGTGTTTAAGCTTTAAGTTCAACTGGAATAAGCTTGCTCATTAATCTTTTGACATGGATGAATGCAATGTCAAAAGTTTAAGTATGGATGTTATCATCTACTTCAACTTTTTTTTTTTGTTTATGTTCCATGGGCCAATAAGGTATTAGCTGGGACAAGGCTCATAATGTTTCAGATAATTTGATGCTGAGAGAGTCTTCTTATGTGAGGCCATATTTGGAGTTTCAGAATTGAGGGTTGCAATTTTTGTAGTAGAAAAATCAAGGCAAGACTTTTTCAACTTGTTAAGGAATGTAGATTTGCTGTGATGATAAATGTAGAGTGAATAAAGATAGATTGTTTTAAAGATTCTTGCAGTAAAGTGTGCAAAAAAAAGAGGAATCTAATTCCTTTCAAGTGGATGTGAATCAGATTCTGATTATTTTATGATTATTCCCTCATCCACAGTTTTGACATTAAAACATAGAAATGAAATGAGAGATGACAAGACAATGTCAAGTAGTAATACATATACATACATACATACATACATACATACATACATACGTACATAGGTAAATATGAGACAATCTTAACTAGTTTTTTGTCCGCAAAATATAGTATCTGGATTGGGCGTAACAGCAGAGACCAACACCACCTGCATAAAAACTAAACAAAGTCGTCACGCAGAAGATCCAAATTGAAATCAAACCATGCTCGTCCATCCTATCGACAACGCCACACCCGTCTTTGTTCTTGGACTCCAAACACAATCCTGGATTTCCAGCAAATGCTCCGGGAAATCTGGCATAGCCCTGTCCCTGGACTATACCAGAAAGACTATTATAAGACATATTCAGTAGTAGCAAGTTTGCAAGGCTTGATATGTTATCTTGGATAGAACCTGAGAATGAATTATGCGACAAATCCAACACCTTCAAACTCCACATGTTCCCGAGACCTAGGGGGATCTGACCATCAAGACAATTATACGATAAATTCAAATACTGGAGGCCTTGCAATCCAAAAAGTGCAGATGGAATTCCTCCGCTTAGTAAATTATCAGAGATGTCGATCCCAGTTGTAGTTAAAACATCATAGTTGAATGTGAATTCGTTTCTATCAGAAACCAGTGCAGAAAGTCGCAAATCCAGTACATTAGCAGCAGCAGATGATGATGATGGAGCATGATTAAAGAAGCTGCTGCTGCTGCCATCTGGTACTGGTATGTAGCCAGACAAGTAGTTCCCAGAGAGATGGATGGATTGAATGGCTTTTAAGGTGAATAACCAACTGGGCAAAGATCCGTTCAAGATGTTATGGGAGACGGACAGAAACCTGAGCTTCGACCATTTGGACACGGCTTCATTTAAAGAACCCGAGAGATTATTGTAGCTCAAATCCACCACCTCCAACGACTTGCATCCGGCCAAGGTGAGAGGGATCTCCCCAGAAATCGGATTGTTGCTTAGAGACAGTATCTTCAAGCTATCCAATGCATCAAGCTCCGGAGGGATTTCACCTGAAATGTTGTTGTGGTTCAACTTTAGCGCCACCAATTGAAAACACCCAACAATGTTCAAGGGTATCGAGCCCGATAACACGTTGTGCGAGAGATCAATCACTTGAAGATAGGTCAGATTCCCAATCCTATCTGGTATTTCACCGGTTAGAAGATTGTGGGAGAGAAGCAAAGCCTTCAAGTTTTTCAGCTCCGTAATGGATGAAGGAATATTACCCGTGAACTGGTTGTTGGACAGATCAAGGAGTAAGATGTTAGACTTTTCAGGGGCCCCAACGATATAGGTGGGCAGATTTCCAGATAAAGAGTTGAAACTCAAATCCAAAACAAGCAACTTGTCTGAAAAAACCAATCTGGGTGGAATCCCATAATGCAGTTGATTGAAGGACAAATTGAGGTGGATGAGGGCACGAGAGGAAGAGATACAAGCAGGTATTCCTCCTACAATGGAGTTATTTGCAAGATTGAGGACAGAGAGGGTTTGAGAGGAGAAACAGGGGAGGGTGCCGGAGAAGAGATTGGAGTCGAGATTAAGGTACGCTAAAGGTTGGTGAAAATCAGCAACAGCGCCTGTCAAACGATTGTGGGATAAATCAAGGTGGAACAAAGAGATTAGGGAATACAAGGTTGTGGGGATGTGGCCGTTGAGAAAATTGGAAGCAAGATTGAGAAATTGGAGGGAGGGAGAGAAATAATTGGGGATTTGGGCGGTGAAGAGGTTGTGGCTAAGATCAAGATGAGTGAGGCGAGGGAGGAGAGCAAGTGTTTGAGGGATTGGACCAACAAAAGCGTTGTGGCTAAGATCCAAAAGAGTAAGATTGCTTAAGAGAGAGAAGCACAAGGGAAGGGGGCCGTAGAAAGCATTGTGGGATAATATGAGAGTTTCAAGAGAAGAGAGGTTGCAGAGGGAGGGCTGAAGTTCACCGGATAAGTTGAGGCCGGTGAGGTTGAGAGAGATGACACGACCGCTCCTGCTCCTGCTCCACCACTTGTCTTGCTCTTGGAAATGAGACATGAGCTCCAAAACCGCAGCTTTGTCTCTTGGGTCCAGAGGAGGAGGAGGAGAAGCACAACACAAGAGAACTTGATGAGGGTTTGTGAGAGACATTAAAAACAAGAAAAAACAGCCCGCCTTAATTCTTTGCATCAGTCTCATAATTTTGATTTTGAACTTCTGCTGCTGCTCCTGCAGAAGAAAAACATTGAACAAGGAAGCTGGGTGAGTGGGTAATCAATGCCTTTTTAAAAGAAAGAAAGAAAGAAAGAAAGAAAGAAAGAAAGAGAATATCGCAATAAAACATTTAGATAGGAGACCGTGTGACTGAGTGACTACTTTTTTCACCTTTTTCTTTTTCAATTCAATGTCTCTAATTCCTTCCATTACGATATTGACACTATTTGCTACAACATAAAGCAAATAGCCTTAGTTATTTATTTTATTCTTCCAAAGTTTCTCTAGCTAATTAAATAAAGGAGGTCGTGAGTAGCCGAAATGGATCAAAAATTGGATTATGTTTCAGTCGTGTGTTCTTTTTCTATTGCTTTAAAAACAGAAAATCTTGCATGCATGATTATTGATTACACATATCTTTGTGAAAATATATATTATATATATAAGAACAACTGAACAAAAGATGCAGGGACCATCAATAGGACTCCTTTTTTCCACATTTATTTCATGTATTAAAAAAGAATTAAAACCAATAAAAATTACATATTGTCATATATTTCCAGGTTTGGCCCAAAGAGAAATCTCAAATAGAAAACCATGTATTTCCATATTAAGTGGAAAAGCATCAAATAGAATCTCAAGAAAATGAGAAATCTTGCAGAAATATAGCTTAACTAGGTAATAGGACATGTGTTGTCTAAAAATGCTGAGAGAAAAAGAGTAACCTTCTTAGCAAATACTTTGTTTCAAGACGTGTTCTCCACACCCAACTGCACCAACAGCTCTGCAATAAAAAAATAATTGATAAACGAACAAAATATACATATTTACCAAACGGACAGAACATGTAAACAAAAGTGGAATTTATAATCTACACAGCTGCTGGCAGAAAACAATACTCAGCAATTGATCAACCTTGAGTCATTAAGATCTCAGTTTAATTGCAAACACTTTTGATCATTAATATGAACACTCAATTATTCGAGCATTACATTATACACTAGTGTGGTAGCAGCTCAATTCCTGAGGTGTTTACCTAGATTTGTAGTGTTAGCTTCAGCACAGATATGAGTGATATAGTTAGTTGAGCAAGCAAATGCAACTGAAGGTAAAAGAAATGGGCAACAATATATGATGCATCATAAAGACATTTAATATTTTATAACCAAATAGTTGTGTTATGTCATGTTTCTGTCGATTTCAAATTTATTAAGGAATGAGATAGTGTTTTCTCTTTAATTCACATGTTTGCTGTCTAGATCATTTGCTCATGACTATTAGGCTTAACAGAACTTTTGTTATTCTTTGACAATGTTGCTCAAGTTTAACAGGTACTATCGCGCTATTCATTCACTCTTAACTCAAACAAAACTGTTAACATAGGAAATACTCCTAGTAATAAACTTAATTTAAGTAGATGATCACTTCTAGATTTTCCTAAAAGACCCCTTAAGCTGAGCTTTCTGTGCTTCTTAACTACGCGATTGGAAATCGTTCAACTTTTATTCCATTCACAAACTGAACCTTTATTGTCCATCCTCCCTCTTCACATCCCGTTTACTAATCATCAAGCAGACACTTCTCCATTTATAGTGAAAAGCTTATATAAGTACTTCCACAGTTAACTTAAGAACTACTTGGACGAAAACTTCTTACCATTACTTGATTAGATGAATGATTTGAAACATAAAAGAGGATAGGATATGATTAAGTACATAGATGCAGATTGCAGACCAAATATCTCAAGGTCTCTTACGAGTCGCACTGATAAATATCACTTGTTAATGTTATGTTTTAAAGTATGATCTCACACTTTTGTGCTAAAAGCTTCAAGTATAATTTTTTCAGAAGCACCCCAACGGAAATGGGGACACTTGATAATACAATAAACAGTCAGTGCCACTACAGCTTATTAGAGCATTTTCGCCACATCATGGTACTAAAGCAATGACACGAAAAACAATAACATCCCAACACCCGGGTGAATAGTCTGATACCCGCATGATAAGGTGAAGATAAATTCCTAATATCCAATTATTCAGGACAACAAGATAACACAAACGCAGAACACAACAGCATGAGTGAGGAATAAACGATTTACCATAGTTAATATGCAGAATCGATTAAACAATGCAAAGAACTTAGTTTACACACATTAAGCAGCTGAATCATTTTAATCATCTTCAGACTTGTTAATCGATTAAACAATGCAAAGAACTGAGTTTACACAAAGAAGCCAGGCAGAGAAATTCAAGAAACCCAGCTAGGGGAACAAAATTCAAAACCCAATCTGGACAGAGAAAGCCAAGAACTCACCACGAATCTGGTGGATATGTTCATGGCTTTGCAACAGTATTTCATAACATTTCAGACCCAGAGAATTTGCAGAATTTTATGGACTTAGAAAGGCTTTGTTACTTGTAAGATCATAGTACAGCTTTAATGACTTTGAGAATCAATAATCTACTGCAATATAATTTCACCCAAAATATGAATGTCAAGATCATTCTTAATAGAGCAACCATTGTCCTAAAACTAATGTAATTCCAGAAATAAAGGATGGAAGGCTAAACGCTTTCCAATAAATTGCAAATACGAAAGAAAATCAAAGGTGAGTAAAGTATGCATATGCAATGCAATTCAAAAGTCCTGAACACCCAAATTCCAACAATGGTCGTTCGCCAAATAACAAAACTAACCTTCAGCCGAAAGACGAACTGCTTCAGGGCGCTCCAGAGAGAGAGAGAGAGAGCTAAGGCTTGGAGACAGCGATGAAGTGTGAGAGAGAGATCCAGTTCTGGAGAAATTCCTTTGTGTGGAGAGACGACGAAGGGCTAGGGTTCATCGCACCTTGGAGAGAGAAGCGGTGAAGAGCTAGGGATGGAATGGAGATCTAAAAAGGCTGCAGGTGGAGGTGGTGGTGCTGAACAAGCGAAATTGGCGGAGAGGAAGTCATTGAGGGCGACGTTAAGCAAGATGGCTATAACGAGCTTGGAGTTCGCAGAGGCAGTGCCGTTTGCCGCCTTCGCCTGGCTGGTGGTGGCACGGCTAGATCTGGTGATTGATTAAGTGGAAGAGCTGCTGACGGAGGCTAACTTTAGGGAGTATAGTGAGTGAGTGAGTGAGTGAGGAAGGGAGGGACATGATTATGAGAAACAATCACTCGCCTACAATTGTAGCTGAATTTTTCACTTGGACGTCCCGCATAAATTTACATATTATTAAAAAAAAATATTAATTTACGTGTACACTCACAAACATATACATATATTTATTCATATATTACTATTTTATATATAAAACACAAATTTCTAGGAAACGGGCGGAGTATTAACAAATGAATTCCAACGGATTTTTTATAAATTGTGAAGTATTACTGTCTCACTTTATTAAAAAGTATATTTGTATATTTTTATGATCATTTTATTTATAAATCATAATATTTTTTAATATATTACATTAAATTATATACAGTTAAATAATATTACATATTATGAACAGGATTAATATTTATTAATAAATTAACTCATGCAAATTACACCCATATACCTTTTATTTAGGATAAAAATTTATATAGAATATAATAGAACTATTCATATTGAGAATTTATGGGTCTATATCGGGTCAAATCGGATATGAACATTTTTTTTCTAAAATTCGCATTAGATTTTTTCTCCCAATTTATGTTACAATATAGACAAATGTGTGTTGCTATTAGGCATAATGTGTGTTACTATCGGACTAAATATTTTTTTTTACATATATTCATTTATTTTTTAGAAATAAACATTTTTCATTCAATATAAGAGCAAAATGTGTGTTATTATCAGAAAAAATATTATTTTTTCATAAATACATATTTATATGTATATAAATAATTATTTTTTTCTTATAATAACGCATACTCTCTCCGTCCCACAAGTGTTTTCACCTCAATAAGTGCACAGTTTTAAAGTAAGATCATGTGCAAAGTGTGTTACTACATTAAGGGATGATGATTATTAAGAAACACATATTTGTTCTTAACAAAAACACATTTATGCTACAATACACACATGTTTGCTCATATAGTAACATAAATTGATGAGCAAATATGTATTACTATTAGAACAAATGTATGTTACTATCTTATGAAATGTTGTTATTTTACATATATTCATTTTTTTTATAAAAATTAATAATTTTTCACATAATATAAGAACAAAATGTGTGTTACTATAAGAATAAATATTGATTTTTCACAAATATTTATTTATTTTTATAGAAATAATTATTTTTATATAATAATCAAGGTTGTAGAAATCAGAAATCGGTAATCGGACGTTTTTAGGCCGCCTAGTGGCCGTCTAGGCGGCCGCCTAGTTTTTTTTAATTAAAAAAAATACAAATACAAAATTAGGGCCGCCTAGGAGTCCGCCTAGTTTTTTTTTTTAAAAAAAATTAGAACCGCCTAGGCGGCCGAAAACGCCTAAAATCACCGATTTTGCAGAAATTGGGTCGGCATGTGGCCGCCTAGCCCGATTTCTGCATCACTGATAATAGCACATATAAAATAGTAAAAAGTGTATTATTACATGAATTAATATATCTAAATTTATAGTGTACCTTACATTAATACTTTAGTAAATTTACGCAATGGCGCGCGCGGTTATGTTGTACCTTACATTAATACAGTGGGTGGGGGTGTAGATTGAATAGGCAACGACGGTGACAGGGAGAAGGGGCGACGACGGTGAGAAAAATCGAGGCGATGGCGGCGAAGAGAATATGCAGCAGATGTGTGTGTGAGATATGGTGTAGCGGTTGTAGCCGGGTGTGTGTGTGTGTGAGCTGTATACTTGTGTTAGGATTTGATAATTGAGAATTTGAGATAAATTATATTTTATTTATTTATTTAAAAGAATATATAAATTTTTAACGTGTATTTCGCTATATCGTGACATACCAAAATATTTTTGGTATACCGAAATATTAATAGTTATATATCGTTATCGTACCGAAAATTTCAATAAATTTGATATTTTCGGTACTATAAATACGGTATATTGATATTTTCTCCACCCCTACGTATGTCTATATAGTCACATATTTGTGAGTAAAGTTTAAATTGTAACATAATATTATTTGAATTTTTTTAAGCTAACATACCAATTTAAAAAAAAAAAGAAAAAAAAATAAAAAAGAAGTAGAAATGGATCAATGCATCACTGTCAACGCAAGAGGAAAGTATAGAAAGGATCCGCGTTCATTATGCGGGGCGCTCATTTTTTTAAATTTATTTTAAAAAACAATTCAACGGTAGAATATTTTAAACAAATGTTGCTTTATATTTAGACTGTTTTTATTTTAATTATTAAAATAGTGTAAATAATACTAATTTAATAAAGGTGTTAAAATAAATATAGACAATACATGTTTACTTCGTAGGAAATAGAAATATTAAAATTATAATATTATTTTTATTTTTATGATTAAAATAAACTTTAAGACTAGTTTTATCAATGACCTCCCTCAAAGGTCACACAAATTTCGAGAGAAAATAATAATAAAATATTTATTGTCCAACTTTGTACCATGACCTATGGTAGCCGACACACCTAGGGTAAAATTAGATAAGTTTGACAAATGTCAGGTTATTATTGGTTGCTGAGATTTTTTTTATATATAATTAGATTTGCATATATATGAAGGTAATGTATATTAAAAAATAAAAATGTATCAAAATTTGTAAAATAAAATTATTTATAAATAGAGTCAAATATCGAAATATTTTGAAATTCAAACCAAATTTCTCTCTTTTCTTTTTTAATATTTTTATCCTAATTTCTATTATTTTCTTTAATGGATCCAAACAATCTCAATTACTTTAAGTTCTCAAAATTTTTCCTTCTTAGAAGATTATCCAAACTTTGGATCTTTTTTAAAATCTTCTTTTTCGAATTTAGAAGAATTTTCAAACTCACAATATAAAAATCCTCAGTTTTCTCCGGATCTTAATCAAGTTCCTATCTCTGAACCACTACAAACATCACAAACTATCTCCTAAGTTTTATTCCAAAAAAATTCATTGACAAGCAAAAATAAAAAAGGACAAATGTCCCTTGGTGTGTAAAAGAAGATATAACTCTAATGGTATCTTGGTGTCAAGTTAGTGGAGATTGTGTACGTGGTAAGAGTCAAAAGATTATCTTGTTGTGGAAACAAGTTCATGGTTTGTATCACGAAGCTTATCAAGAAAATTCAAACGAGATAAATGAAAGAAATGTGGAGTCAATGAAAGGTCATTGGAAACGTCTAAATGAAAATACAAACTAGTGGATTTCTGCTTACAAGGAAGCATATCACCAAAAAAGGAACAGAATGGGCAAGAATAATATGGAGAAAGAAGCTCATTCGATTTGTGAAGTGGGGTGCAAAATGATATTTCATGATATAATTGTATTTAAAGAAGTTATGTGTAAATAGAACTGTCAAAACGGGCTGGCGGGACGAGCCTAAACCCGCAAAAGCCTGTCTTTTGGCGAGGTGGACTGAAAATATGGTGGGCTGCAAACACTCCAACCCAACTCATTTAATGGCGGGCTTCGGCGGGTCATCCCAATTTTTTCTTTTTAAACAAATATTATGAACTATACCTTCAACTAAATTTATTAAATAAAATCACATAATTAATACTCCCTCTGTTCCACAGGAATTTGCACACTTTCCTTATTTGGACGTCTCACACAAATTTATACACTACTAAAAAAATATTGATTTACGTGCACGCTCACAAATATATACACAAATTTACCCATATGCCATTATTTTATATATAAAACACATTTTTCTTAAAAAATGTGTCGCCCCGTAGGGTGCAAATTCCTACGAGATGGAGGGAGTATATAACTAAGATCTCGCTACGAGAGTCACAAGTCGCATAAAGTAAAGTTCGTCAAATATAATGCAAATCTAATATGAGAGTCACATATTATAAAATAAAATTCACAAAATAATTTAATAATTTGAAGATAAAAACTTAGCACAAATCACAAAATCTTTCCAAATTCATCAACCATTACATTATCAAAAACATCTTGGCGGCAACAATTGACTACAGCATAGAGCCGGAGAACTGCGTAAAGTGGCAGCGTTATTAATTACGGTGCCGGCAGTTTGAGGCTTAGATACTAGATTTTTTTTTTCTTTCGGTGAGAGAGAAATGACAATTTATTATTTTGTTGAAAAAGAATTAAAGAAAATAAAAAATTTAAATTTAAATTTAAATTTAAGGATTAATTAAAAAATTATCATATCTTTATATTATATAAAGACGAAGTTATGAAATCAACCAGAATGTTCGATTTCAAAATTCCTATATTCTAATTAACTCTGGCATAAAGAATTAATCTCGACCTTATATATTAAGTGTTTTAATGTTGGTCAAACATTTTGATATTTTATAAATATACATATCTTAATATTATATAAAGACGAAGTTATGAAATCAACCAGAATGCTCGATTTCGAAATTTCTCTATTCTCATTAATTCTGGCATTAAGAATTAATCTCGACCTTATAATTTAAGTGTTTTAATCTTAACCGTACATTTAGATATTTTATAAATATATATATCTTATATAAACCTTATAAATATATTCATAATATCAAATTCGATATCTAATTTTTTAATCTCAACCGTTCATCTTAATTCCTATACTTCTATAAATTGCAACTCTATAAACATTATTATTCTCATCTTTTAATCTTATTTTTTCTTGCGTCTTATTATTTCTCTTTTAATGTTCTTATTTATAGTATTCTGATATTGAAATTATTTATTTATCTTTTTATGTTCGATTTTTTTTTTGCAGGTTCATATTTTACATCCCATAATTTGTTGAAATAATATTTTTTCTATTGCTACACAATTTTTGTGGATTTTTTTTAGGTAATGTTTAATTGCTATAATTGCAGATCTATTTGATTTAAAGTTTTGGTGTTTGAATTGTTTTCTTTTCTATTGTTACACAATTTCATGGTCTTTTTAGGTAATGTTTGATTGCTACAATTACAGGTCTATTTAATTTAAAATTTTGATATTTGAATTGTTAATTTATTTGTCTTTTTAATATTTTTTTCATGTTCTTAATATTCTAATATTATTTTTTTATATTCTATTTTAATTGCAGGTTCGTATTAAAAAAATTGTGTCTGCGTCATACATACCGTAAGTTATTTATAATTTTAGAAACAAAGATGTTATAGAACATAATATTGTATATGCGTTGTGCATGTGTGCATATTTTTTAAGTACCTAATTTATTTACCGCAATATTGTATATATACGTTGTGCATGTGTAAATAATTGATATACGTATATGTTAGACTCAAGAAATCATATATATATATATATATATATATATAACTCATTAATACACGTATATATAAATTCAATAAATCTTATAAAATATTGTGTTCTTGATTATTTTAATAATATATTTTTTGATATATTCTTGATTTTCTTTTAACA